>CM050166.1:155139298-155379298 GCA_027410445.1 Discoglossus pictus | reverse complement strand
GGATGCCCATCCATCACACACCCTGATTATGGATGCCCACCTATCATCACACCCTGATTATGGATGCCCACCTATCACACACCCTGCTTATGGATGCCCACTTGTCATCACACCCTGCTTAAGGATGCCCACCTATCACACACCCTGCTTATGGATGCCCACTTATCATCACACACCCTGATTATGGATGCCCACCTATCATCACACCCTGATTATGGATGCCCACCTATCACACACCCTGCTTATGGATGCCCACTTGTCATCACACCCTGCTTAAGGATGCCCACCTATCACACACCCTGCTTATGGATGCCCACCTATCATCACACACCCTGCTTATGGATGCCCACTTATCATCACACACCCTGCTTATGGATGCCCACCTGTCAAACACCCTGCTTATGGATGCCCACTTGCCATCACACCCTACTTATGGATGTCCACCTATCAAACACCCTGCTTATGGATGCCCACTTATCATCACACCTTGCTATCAATGTGACTGATCTGATGCAACTTATTATGGCACCCCATATACTGACTATTTTACTATATTATTACACAGCAAACCCATGTTAAACATTACAAGACTATTCATTGCAACAGATGAGAAAAGTTTTGCCAATCTGACACAGTACAATAACTGGAGGAGCTGCTCAAGACTCCAGACAGAGGCACCCCTAAGACATACTGTACACACTGACAGACAACTGGCACACACTGACACATACTGTACACACTGACAGACAACTGGCACACACTGACACATACTGTACACACTGACAGACAGATGGACACACAGGCACCCCTGATACATACTGTACACACTGACAGACAGATGGCACACACAGTCTCCTGTACCACTGGCACATACCGTACACACTGACAGACAGATGGACACACAGGCACCCCTGACACATACTGTACACACTGACAGACAGATGGACACACAGGCACCCCTGACACATACTGTACACACTGACAGACAGATGGACACACAGGCACCCCTGACACATACTGTACACACTGACAGACAGATGGACACACAGGCACCCCTGACACATACTGTACACACTGACAGACAGATGGACACACAGGCACCCCTGACACATACAGTACACACTGACAGACAGATGGACACACAGGCACCCCTGATACATACTGTACACACTGACAGACAGATGGACACACAGGCACCCCTGACACATACTGTACACACTGACAGACAGATGGACACACAGGCACCCCTGACACATACTGTACACACTGACAGACAGATGGACACACAGGCACCCCTGACACATACTGTACACACTGACAGACAGATGGACACACAGGCACCCCTGACACATACTGTACACACTGACAGACAGCTGTCACACAGAGGCATCCCTGACACATACTGTACACACTGACAGACAGAGGCATCCCTGACAAATACTGTACACACTGTCACACAGAGGCATCCCTGACACATACTGTACACACTGACAGACAGATGGACACACAGGCACCCCTGACACATACTGTACACACTGACAGACAGATGGACACACACTGACACATACTGTATACACTGACAGACAGATGGACACACAGGCACCCCTGACACATACTGTACACACTGACAGACAGATGGACACACACTGACACATACTGTATACACTGACAGACAGATGGACACACACTGACACATACTGTATACACTGACAGACAGATGGACACACAGGCACCCCTGACACATACTGTACACACTGTCACACAGAGGCATCCCTGACACATACTGTACACACTGACAGACAGAGGCATCCCTGACACATACTGTACACACTGGCAGACAGATGGCACACACAGGCATCCCTGACACATACTGTACACACTGACAGACAGAGGCATCCCTGACACATACTGTACACACTGGCAGACAGATGGCACACACAGGCATCCCTGACACATACTGTACACACTGTCACACACAGGCACCCCTGACACATACTGTACACACTGACAGACAGAGGCATCCCTGACACATACTGTACACACTGTCACACACAGGCACCCCTGACACATACTGTACACACTGACAGACAGTACCTTCCTCCGCTGACTTCATGCTGCTGATGAATGGGAAGAAGGGCTGCAAATCCACACTGTCTCTGACACAGGCTGGAAACAGCGGACCAAGAGGAAGACTGCAAGGAGCTGCTGCTGCTACAGTAGTGCGTGGCATCCACTCGGTGATGAAGCAGTGATTAGCTGCCTGGGTACCCTCTACTGGTCTTCCACCTGATGTGATGTGTGTTATAATATACTATGTAACACTACTTTATTACAGCACTAAGTTACACTGTACCTTTATAGATATTATGTGTGACTATGTGTATATATTATACCATGCACAGACTGTTGCATTGGTGCATGTGTGTGTATACAGAGTGTGTGTATACAGTGTGTGTAGCTGGCATACACAGTGGGTGAGTGGGAGGCTGGCAGTGTGTGACTTCTCTTTCCTCTCTCTAGCTGTTTGTGGTGAGCTGGGAGTTAAGCCTGGTCTCTAAGTCTCTCTCTGACGCAGACCTGCTATGTGCCTGCTGCCTTTTTAAAGCTGGAAAACACCCCCCTACACAGCACCTTCCCCTCTCTCACCCCCTCCCCTCCCCTCTGGTGCACCTCCCCCCGCCCATAGGGCAGTGACGTGTTAGGGACCTGCTGCTCCTCATGTGTCTGAGTACTGAGTCCCTATGTAGTGGGGTAGCACCACATCCCCCTCCCAAACCCTACAAGGACCCCATTGCCACTGCTCCCTGCTTATCTTCCTTGGGGATTTGGGATACCCAGTAAATAAATCCCTTATTGTGATGGTTATTATTATTTTACCAATGAATTGTCCAGGAACCTGTAATATACTTCTAGTTAGTTGTGTGTCTGTAGGAGTTTGCAAGAAAATAAAGTTGCTTTTTTAGATTATTGTTGTTGTTTCGTCCTTTCAGTTGTGTCCGACTCTCACTGACCACATGGACACAGCACGCCTGCAACACATCTTTCTGTGTTTCTGATTGTGCTTACCCATATGTTTATTTTGGCAAATATACTTGAGTGAGTTGCCAGTTCCTTCTCCAGTGGACTGCAATTTGTCTGACCTCTCTGCTGTGACCTGCCCACCTTGGATGACCCTACATGGTATAGCTCACACCTTCACTGAGGAACACAAGCCCCTTCACCAGAACAGGGTTGTGATCCAGAAGGGGAGGTTATTCTTAAAGAAGCTTGTGGATAGTAATTAGCTGCTTTGATGTGCTAATTAGGATTACAGCATGCTTGTCTGTCTCTGTAGTGGCTAATGTTATCCAGCAGTCAGACGCCTCTCCCACCCTTATCAATCACTCTGAGCCACACATCAGCATACTGAGCCACACATTAGCATACTGAGCCACACATTAGCATACTGAGCAGCACATTAACATACTGAGGTGCACATTAGCATACTGAGCCACACATTAGCATACTGAGCCGCACATTAACATACTGAGGTGCACATTAGCATACTGAGTAGCACATTAGCATACTGAGCCACACATTAGCATGCTGAGGTGCACATAAGCCTACTGAGTTGTACATTAGCATACTGAGGTGTGCATTAGCATACTGATCTGCACATTAGCATACTGAGCTGCACATTTGCATACTGAGGAGCACATTAGCATACTGAGCCGCAACTCTCCGTGATCCTATGGATCATAGTATGCCCGGCACATCTTGTGTCTGGTTGTGCTCATTCATTAGATTTTCATGGCAAAGATATCGGATTGGGTTGCCAGCTCCTTCTCCAGTGGACCACAATTTGTCTGACTTCTACTCTGACCTGCCCATCTTGGGTGACCCTACATGATATAGCTCACAGCTTCACTGAGGTACACAAGCCCATCACCACAACAAGTATAGTGTATAGCCATCTTTTAATGCACTTCAAAAATAAATCAATTCCTGTTGGGGTGACGGAGTCCCTTTAAACCATGGTAACAAAGCTAATCTGGACCCTATAAATCAAATACAACTATAATACTAATCTTGTTTCCTGGTACATTTGTTTTGCTTAGCGAATGGTTATGTCCTGCCACAATTGCCAGTGTCTTGTTATTCAATAGCGACAATAAGAAGTTCGGCACATTTAATGGAAAAAATATATATATAAATAAAGTGTGCATGTTAAAGTCATTATGTAAAGTCATAGGCTTCCCCCGCTGTGGAAATTTGGATAAGAAGCCTAACTGGCAGGCAATAGTAAGGAAAATCCCATTCTGCTAAATTACTTACAGATTCAGTGGATTTGGTTTCAGGCTCTGAGAATTGTTATTATTGTGAATATTCAGTAAATATCTGCGTAGTGTCACTTAGCATGGTCATCAGTGTCTCTCCGAGCAAACACTCGGCTAAGAGGAGGTGGGCGCCGGCGGCCCTCAAAAGTGGCAAACCAAAGTAAGGCAGCCCTTGCCAGGTCCTGTCGGCGCTGGCACTTTTATACAAATACAAATAATAATCTCACAAAAATTTCAGCCCCACTGTTTGCTAAAATAGTTCATGGACATTACTTGGAGGGGAAAAACCTTTGCTCAATACAGTATGGTACTGTGTACACCAGGAGCATTGGCACCTGATTAAATCCCTATTCAACCAAAACTTCAGTCTGTGGTTATGAAGTTATTTTCACTCTATGAACTTTACAGGATGTTTCTTTCAATCAGGTCTTTTTTCTTTGTTTTTTTAATGGAAATGTAGTCCGCAATTTATTATTTTTCTGGCCACTCGAAACAGAGATCCTGGGAGGGGGGATTACGCAATCAGAGCTTTTTGTGTTATTTTAGCAATTATTTTAATTCACCTCACAATTACTTTAATGCCAGATCTTAAAGGGACACGTGCCTTATCAATTCAATGTTTATTGCAGTAAGTGTGAAGTTTGCAATATTTACCTGTCAATCATGGTTTCTGGGCAGAATATAATCTCTATTGAGCAATAAAACAATTACCTCAGGGTTTGGATGTATTGTATTAAATTAAAAGTTATATGAAAAATAATGGTCTGAGCATAATATATTCAGAGTCCAGGGAGTAATTGACAATTATTGGCTCATCAGGAAAATAATGACTTCTTAGTTGGTGGGTTTGCATCTCTGCTGCATCACTATAATAAATAACTTTTTATTTTTTGCATAAGAGTAAATTTAGATTTTATAATACCCTAGGTTCATTCACCCTTTCTGGATCATGTTATGGTGAAGGGGCTGTGAGCTATACCATGTAGGGTCACCCAAGATGGGCAGCTCATAGCAGAGAGGTCAGACAAATGTTGGTCCACTGGAAAAGAAACTGGCAACCCACTCCAGTATCTTTGCCAAGATAACCTAATGGATAAGTACAACCAGACACAATTGTTACCATCACTAATATAGTTTTGGTAAGTGTGTAATGGTCCATAAGGATCGTACACACTTACCTTCCGTACACGCATCACGCACCATGCAAAGCTTTTGGAGGAGGAGGTAGAAGGGGAAGGAGGAGGAAGAGACACATGGGAGTGGAAAGTCACAGGGGAGGGGGGAGACACAGGGGAGGGAGGAGGGGAACAAAGAGACACAGGTCAGGGGGAAGAGACACAGGTCAGGGGGAAGAGACACAGGGGATGGTGGAAGACACCAGGGAGGGAGAAAAAGGGGGGAAAGAGACACAGGGGAGGGTGGAGAGACACAGGGGAGGGGGCATAGATACCGGGGGGAGAGACACACAGGACGGGGGGGGGGAGAGATATGGAGGAAAGAGATACAGGGGAGAGAGGGGGGAAGAGACACACAGTTGGGATGGGGAGGAGAGACACAGGAGAGGGGAGAGAGACACAGGGGAGGGGGGAGAGACAAGGAGAGGGAGGAGGGGGAAGAGACACGGGGAGGGGGGAGAGACACAGGGGAGGGAGGAAGAGACACAGGGAGACAAATGGGAGTGGGGGGAGAGACACAGGGGAGGGAAGAAGAGATACAGCGGGGGACACGGAGGGGGGAGAGACACAGGGGATGGGGAAGACACAGGATAGGGGGAAAAGAGACATATGGCAAAGAGACACAGGGGAGAGGGGAAGAGATACAAGGTAGAGAGAGAGTGGGGGGAAGAGACACAGGAGGGAGAGGGGCAAGAGACACAGGAGAGGGAGGGGGCAGGAAGAGACACAGGGGAGGGAGAGGGGGAAAGAGACATAGGGGAGGGACAGGGGGGAGAGACACAGGGGAGAGAGAGGGGGAGGAAAGAGACGGGGGAGGAGAGACAGGGGAGGGAGAGGGGGGAAGAGATACAGGGGAAGGGGGGTGGGGAAAAATATATATATAATCCCGTCATTTATGACGGGCAAACGACTAGTTTATTATAAAATTGTCACTACCCATTATAAAATATAAGGCAGGGAAAGCCTTGGAATATTGATATAATCAGGTGGTATAAACAAGTTATTTTGTTTTAATCATTGTTTTAATTGTATGTTATTTAAAGGAAAATTATTTTATAAAGTGCAAAATAACTGTTAAATAAAATAAAATAAAAAAACTAATCCAAGGCAATCCTCAAAGGTATTTCTTTCAATGACTGGATTCTTTTCAGTAATTTTGTTTGTTTTTTGATACTTGTAAAATTATACATCTGGATTCGAAAAAAAACAACCTATAAAGTTAATATGAAAAACTAATAGTATAAATAGTTATAATGAAAATCTAAATGAATTTCCCCATCAGAGCTCCCCGTAAGATGGAGACCCAACTACTGTACAGGTCAGATTCATAATGAAGCCATGTAGTTTAGAGGTGCCAGTAGGATTATTTTCCATCACAGATCCTTCTAAAAAGATTTTCTCTTTGGACAGATTCTTCTGCTAAGGAATTTGAAACTACTGATATATTTTTCACGGTATTAAACTCTCCTTTCAGCATAATAAATGGTCGCTGGCGTGGATTCAGAGGGAATACATCTTCAATGTGGAATGATGTTATGTCAATGCTTCCAAATAAATATTATTTCAACTCTATAATTTTGTGGTATGTACATTTTCTTCTTGATTTTTTTTTATTTGATATCCCTAATATATTTCCCAGCCTGTCTGCATCAGACGTAATGGTGTATCCCTTTTCTGTGGAATAACAAGTGCTATAATCTACATAAATATAATGTATAATGTAAGGTCTCTCATCATGTTGTGAAGTATCACATTTGCTCAGCTCATAATTAAAGTAGCAATGTATGTTGCATGCATTTAAATGAGTGTAATGCCTTTGCTGGACACTGAAAGCATCCACAATATATTGAGGAACATTGCAAGTATGCAAAAGTGCAAGGGGTGTTTACATTTGTGCAGGAAAATGACTTACAGTAATCCTTACAAGCTGCCTGCTTCTAAGCATGTGAGACAGAAGTACCAAAATATTAGGTTATGTAACCAACCCCCTCCCCACTCCCCCTTCCACTATTCAGCATATAATACATGCACTCAGGTTCCAAGCAAGTATGTTGTAGACGGACAAGATGGAAAATTATATACACAAACATAGCCTGCAAAAATTAAGAGCTCTCTGCTATGACTTGCACATCTTGGCTGACCCTACATGGTACAGCTCACAGCTTCATTGAGGTACACAAGCCCCTTCACCACAATGAGGTAATGATCCAGAAGGGGTACTTAATATTTATTTAAAGGTATATCTAAGTTTCCCTGTTTTAACCTTTATCTAATCTCACACATGCTGCTTATATCAGACACACACATTACATTTACTCATTCTATACACATATACATTTCTGTTATTTAAAAATAAAACTTGTTTTCCACACCCCCAGAGCTGCTTACATAGACACAGTGTGCCTACCAATAGAAACACTGCCTTTGGTTCTGGATATTAACACTTTACCAACCTTAAAGCCAACAGCAGCTCAATGCAGAGATCTACAGATCAGTATATGGCTCATCCTGCTTCATTCTACAGGGAGACTACACATTCCATGATTCCATCCTGCACAAACTGCCATCTCTTAATGTTACAATGTATTAAAATGTATTAGCTGCCTGTGATTGGCCAAAAAAAAAAAAAAAAATCAGGGTGAGTTTGATAATGTTTATTTTGGTATTTCAACCGTGTCTCTTGAAATTTGCATTCCTTAGTGCAAGCATTTTCAATATAATTCATTTTAAAGTTCCTTCCACTGGGAAAAAACAGATGAAAAAAACAATGGCTGCCACTGCATACAACATAACTGCATATAAATGCTGCATCCTAAACATCATGCAGCCTATCAAGTCTAGTTGTTCCTAAGAGCGTACTGAAAATATTAGATATCAGTGGTCCTTTAAATTCATATGGAAGGGAGTGATATTGTATCAGTATCATAAGTTGTTAACCCATTTCATTCCACAAAGAAGCTCCAAACTAATGTATTGGTAAAAATGCTAATTACTTAACTATTAATTGATAGTGTTAACATCATAGCACAATGAAGCAGCACACAGTGTTGCATTTCAGAAATAGAAATGCATAAATAAACTATTAATATCATTATTGCTATAGTTTAATTATATTTTGCCAAAATATTGTTGTTGTTCAGTCGTGTCCTACTCCCTGTGACCCTATGGACCGCAGCACACCAGGAACATCTTGTGTCTGGTTGTGCTCATCCATAAGGTGTTCTTGGCAAAGGTACTGGAGTGGGCTGCCAGTTCTTTCTCCAGTGGACTGCAATTTGTCTGACCTCTCTACTACAATCTGCCCATCTTGGGAGACCCAACATGGAAAAGCTCAGTTTCATTGAAGTACACAAGCCGATTCACCACTAAAAAGTAGCAATCCAGAAGGGGCCAAAATATATATATATATTTTGTTGTGCAGTCATTTCCGACTCTCTGTGATCTCATGGACCATAACAAACCTGGCATATCTTTATGTCCATGGTCATGCTGATCCACTTGGTTTTCATGACAGAGATACTGCAGTGGTTTGCCAATTACTTCTTCAGTGGGCCACAGCATACAGCTCCTGGTATTCCTAGGTGGTCTCCCATCCAAGTACTGACCAGGCCCAACCCTGCATAGCTTCAGGGTGGTGTGATCTCTTGGTTCACTGACTGGAATTGAACCCAGATCGCATTGGTGAAAGCACTGCATCCTAACACTGAACCACCAGGGAACCCTGCCAAATTATTAGGCAACCAAAATAATGGAGATGTCAGACTGAAGGGACTGTTAAGGCCTTCCTCAAGAGAGCTTACAATCTAGATACACGATTAAAAAGGCTATAGCTTGCTTAGTCCCTGAGATCTGCATGTTTGCTCTGTGTAGCAACGTCTCAGGTGGTATTTATCAATCATTGGTAATATTCACCCATTGGACATAGGTATTAGTCTATGCTTGGTGTGCAACAATTAAGCATGGCAATCTTAAATGTAAGTTTACTGTAAGAAAATGCAGTTTTTGAAATTAACATTCATTTGGCAAAGTACTTATTATTATTTCTACTATGTCCCTTTAAATGATCACTGTGTGGTCACTGTGTGTACATGCCCAGGTCTTCACAAAAAAAATGTGTAAATGGCATTTTCAGCTTCATCTACAGTTCATATTCCAGCTGTGTAGCAATTCCTCAGAAATCCCAGTCTTTACACAGGAGAAGTAACTGGATCTTTCCACAGAGCGTAAATGTAACAGATACTTTTTACAGATGACAATAAATACATCAGACTATCTGTTGAGGTGCAGAGTTCGCTTGTCGGGGACCCTTTACACACGTGGCACTGCGGAGAAGCTGGAACTAAGCGATGAAGACCGATGGGCAAAGAATTAAAAAAATGTTTGTTGCCTTTTCTGTTAATTCAATCCGTTCTTCACTCGTTTGCTCCCACTTTGGAGTCGCCCTTGGCAAGCTGTAGGTGCATATTTTGGACAGGAGGAATGTGAGCGTTAGGGCGGTTTAAAGGTCTGGTGTCTAAAAAATACATAAATCCATTGCACAACACCAGCATGTGGTTTAAAATAAACCCAATAAAAGCAAAATATCTTGTACTTCTGGGGATTCGAAGGCAGTTACTGATTCTTCTTTCAAAGCCAATTACTTTATTCAATCATTATTCAAAAATGTTCCACTGAGTGCACTGAATTTTATACCTCTTTTGGTGTCATCTTATGGCTCTTTCTGCAACTTCATTGAAGAAGAAGAATTATTCTTTCGCAATAAGATAACATGATATCTACACACCATATATCATGTGCTGAAGACAATACTCACCACTGAGGGTTCTCATGTAAAATGGAACAGAGTGATATTACATGTCCACCAAACATCTTCATGTTCAAGTAGCTACCAAAGAACGTCAAGGCATATGGAAGGTTTCTGGATCTCACTTGGCATATAGTATACCTATGTATCTTTTTACTTTAAAGTACTTTATTTTATTATGAAGTGCTTAAAAGCTCTGTTTTTGTGCCTAAAATCATACAATTTGTAGTTGCATGGGTCAGGCAGCTCATGAAGACACAGACACTGAGGTGCAGTGTTTCAAATTAGCCAATCAGTGACCACCTCTCAGCAGCATGTTGCAGAATGGGGGAGAGAGGGTCGGGGAGAGAAGTGGGAGAGAAACGGGTGGGAGAGATACACGAGGAAGAGACAAAGGGGAGGGAGATGGGAGGGAAGAGACACAGGGGAGGGAGATGGGGAAGTGACACAGGAGGGGGGAAGAGACACAGGGGAGAGTGGAAGAGACAGAGGGGAGGGAGAGGGGGAGACACAGGAAACGGAGAGGGAGAAGAGACACAGGGGAGGGAGAGGGGGAAGAGTCACAGGGGAGGGAGAGGCGGAGAGACAGAGGGGGGAAGAGACAAAGAGGAGGGAGAGGGGGGAAAGAGACACAGGGGAGGGGGGCTGATGGGGAAAGAAACACAGGGGAGGGGGGGGGAAGAGACACAGGGGAAGGGAGGGGGGCCATTAAATATTATCCCATCATTTATGATGGGCAATTGACTAGTAAACAAATAAAAGCCTATTGGATGAACACTAGCATGGTCCTTTAATATTGTTTTTTTTTAAATAATTAAATATGCATTTTATTAATGATCAATGCCTAATTATAACATAAAACAATTTTAGTGGAGATAATACCTTTTAACCACTAGCTGAATGCCATTTAATTGTAAGCTCTTATGGTCATAGTCTTTCATCAAAGGAAGTTCTCAACACCTGATGATAACATTTCAATCCTGTTGTGTTTTTAATACAGGAGAGAGTAAATGTATTGTATGTGTGGCTTCACTTTGGTACTAACCTATGGCATTTCATCATTAGCTCTCCAACTACCACAGCCAAATGTATCTACTACGCTTCTAGCTGGTGTTACCTGGGATTCATTCTTATTATTTATTCAAAATTCAAACATGCATCAACCCATGAATGTCTATGGGCATTACTTACTGGATATAATGCTGGAGCATAAAAAAACTATAGAAAAAGAGAAGTCATGTTTTTTTTCTACAAGTGCAATGGACCCAATGGGATGAATAATTAATTACTGCTTAGGATCTCTAATTAACAAAATTTCCACAATCTATGCATCCCTGTATTAAAGCACTATTTGCCAAGCCGTCACATTTATTTCTCGAAGGAAGGAAGTCCCTTAGCTCGACTTCTATAGAGATTTCCTGCAATAAAGAGGAATGGTAAAACCTCTCATCAATTTTCATTCCTGCCATAACAACAACCTCAACTGATACTGATATGCCTGGATTTATAGGAGGGAATGGGTGTTACATTACACCTAAAGGGGCTCCCACTTTCTGTTGTACTCATTACTTGGTCACTCCCTCCTTTTCCTTTCTTAGTCGATTTTTTTAATGTGGGTCCATCCTTCAAGCTGGACCAGTTGAGCTATGAAATGGTCAAACATCATATTTGATGATTAAAGGAATACAGGGGATGACATTAGCTGGCATAATACTCAAGTAGCATAAATGTTTTTTTTGTATATGTATAGGTAGATCAATAGATAAAGTTTCCTCTCATTTGCTAACTTTAAACAGGTTCTCATCTCTTATACCACCATTTGTATTATTATATGTATTTCTCTCTCCTACTCTTTCTTTCTATTCTGTTAAGTTTATGTTTTCTTCTTGCTTCACCTGCCAGCCCAAATGACTGCAAATGAGTGATATTTATAATAGCAACTTCATTATACAGCACAAAATGTTAGGTCATTTTCAAATTACTTATTAATGAATTACAAAACATATTGAGAGTGCCCGCATGAGTAAAAATATGCACAGGGTAGATTCAGGTTTAAAAATGTTGCCAGCAATCTGGACCTATTTTTATATTTTTGCTGTGTTTTAAAGTACTGAATATTTTAATCAACATCCATAGGATATTTTGATTCTAAATCCTGCACTTTAAGAGCTTGGTTGAGTAAGAGTACTAACAAGTGGAGAGTACAACATGTGCATATCCCATCTCATACATAGACGCTCAGTCACATGGAGGTGTTAATACACTGGTCTTGGATTTCCTAGGGAGCTGCCAGTGTAACAGCCTTGTCACAACTCCAAAGGCAATACTGTAACTCACAACCTCTGTTCACAACCCATTCACAGCTAGAGGCTGGCTATGGACTCCATCACATCTGGCAGTAGGAGACTGGAATACTCTTTTAATATGTATGTAAAAAAATCAAAAGCACAGGCAAACTGTAAGAACTGGTCAAAATATACAAGAGAAACGGTGTACGGTCAGATCTAAACATCCATACTAGGAAAGGTGAATCTAACATATGTCTTAAACAAACACTATCACATTGGAACACAAGTCTACATTAGAACATTGATTTAGTAATATGAACGAAAAAAAGGTATAATACAGTCTTCTCATTTGTCATGTGGTGCTGGCTCATGCTCTCATTCACTTGACTTCATATGCAGCCCATGAATGCTTAAAAGGGACTCACAATACTTTAAAACCTTTTTATTTTACCCAAGGCAAAATGGGAATATCAATACAGGAAGTTATTTAATTGCTAACAGTGGGTATTATTTGCTAGATATAATGGACGGTGCGTCATGAAATAGAAACATGCTCTCCCACTCCAGAGGATAGGCTGGGGCTACATGGAAAGGGCTGCATGAGGCCCTAGGGCCGCCTGTTACCTACCACTGCTCTATAAGTTGTACCACATTTTTGTGTGCACCGGGCCTGCTGTTTGCATTAGGAAGTACAACATGGAGAATCACAGCTTGCTGTCTGCAGACCTCACACAGTGATAATCTCCGATTGACGAGAGAAGGGAGGGATGCCAAAATGGAAGTCTCCTAGAGGCGAGCAAAGGTAAATTATAAAAATAGTAATAATTCTTAAAAGACTACTGAAGTGTCATAATTGTATTTTACTCTTATTAAGAACTTGAAAAGATAATAGGCAAAATGTTTTTAGAAATGCTGAAATAAATAAATTCCCTCTTTACGTTTTAACCATTATATATCCAATTCTACTGAAAGACTGCCAGTTGCCAATAGGACTAAATAGAGAGTAACCCCACTATAATAACCCTCCCCATTAGGCATAATAGCTAGCTAACACAAAAGCACCCAAGACAGTAGTGTAGCTAGTGAATGGGGGACTCAGGTGTAATATACTTGGACCCCTCTTGCAACTTCTTTGTGAGGTCATAAAAAAGTCAATAAAAATATATGGAAAATGATCAGATCTCCCCTTCAGTGATTAGATAAACTTTCTAAAAATATAATTAGCTGCCCTTCTACCCTAATGAATGAAGAGTCTCTTGTACCCCAGGCTGGTGCTGGGATCCAGTTGGGCTTCAGAGCTTTCCACTTGCTCCACCAGTAGAACCTCAGCCACTTGCCCAATACTCAAGCAGAGTCTAAGGAATGGCAGATGTTTTGTATAAATGCTGCTAATGTTGCTAGTTTGTTTTAGCACTACTGCTAGCACTATTTTCATATCTTCCTCCAAGGCACAGAAATAAAGGTCACAACTACTGAATTAGTAAAGAGAAATGGGATTTACACACTTCATATATTTTGTTAAAGTATTTTGAGTTGAAGAATACTTATATTCGTATGCGAACATGCATTTAAATATTGTTTAAAAAAAATAATTGTGTCAATGCCAATCTTCAGATGTGAATGTCTGATTTCATAAAATCATGTGGCTTATTTTACATATGTTAAACCACCACAAAACATAATATTTGATTATTCAGATCCAGTAGGTCTGAAGAGGGCTACCTTTTGGTTTGTATCTGAAGTCAAACCTACATTACTATGAATATAGCTGCTTATGCTTACTTTAGTATAGGGGAGTGAGATACTTACGCAGCAACATCTGATCTATTGTAAGATATCAGCCATTAGAATTGTGGTCTGATTTTTGTATCTGTTTAGGAGGATTTAGTACTCCAAAAGGTGCATTTATCATCATATGTGTGAGACGGGGCACATTTTGCTGAATAAAAGCTATATTTAAGTTTAATGCACACTGTACCTATTAGTTAACGAGACACTAGTACAACTTCACAGTACAGTATTTGTATATAGAAGCAAACATCTCTAGTTATAATTATGGGAACAGGCCCATCACAATCTTTCAGGCTGAGATGTTGGATAGCTGCTGGGTAGTGGATGGACCAAACATATCACTGCAGGTATGTTACACACAACATAATTGTAGTTCATACAAAATGCACATGTGTCAAGTATGTACTAAATATACAGCATTAGAATCTGTGTAAATTATGAACATTTAAACATTTTAATAAAAACAGGGTTTTTGAAAATCTTTAAATTGTCTCTATTTCATCACTTAATTATAGCTGGAACATAAGGAGTACATATGCTTGTATCTATCAGCAGAAGGAGGGATTTGTTAGATAACTGTATCTTGAATTTGAAACCCCCTTCCTCCACACAGACAGCTTGCATCAATAGATGAAAGTCCTGCTCTTTTCAGAAATGTAAATTCTCCTCTCACACATTGAAGCTTCACCAAAGCAACAAGGATGCCTCCAGGGTACAGCAGAGGCACCAGATGCATTTTCTTAACTAATATCTAGCGTTATAATTCATTTCCCTGCCTATTTAAACAATATATAGTTTTTACAGCAGCAGGTCTCAGAGCATGAATTGGAATATAAGGAGCGAGGAGTTGTTTTAGAGCGCTGGGGCTTTATCATATAGAGTTTTGTATGTCAGCAGCCAAGCCTGAGATGTATGAAGTCTTTCACAGAGAGTGAGTGTATGGCACAGAGAACAGGTGTTGTGTGGCAGGAACGAGGTTGGTTTGTTAAACACCCTACAGCAGCATTCTGTACCAACTGTAAATGATCTAGCTCAGTGGTTCCCAAACCTTTCTCAAGGCTCCCCAGACAGGTCAGGTTTTTGATTTAATAGTGTGAACACAGGTCAATTAGTATTCAACAGGCGCCTCTAATTTTCTCACCTGTGTTCACATTGTTAAATCAAAAATCTGACCTGTCTGGGGAACCTTGAGGAGAGGTTTGGAAACCACTGATCTAGTTCTTTATTTGGCAGTCCTACATAAAGACCATTGCAGTATTCCAGTCTTGATGATATAGGCATAAACTAACATAGGGAGGTTTTCTGGAGGTATGAAGTGCTTTATCCTGGCTATGTTCTTCAGATGGGAAAATGGAGATTTGACCACAGCTGAAGTTTTCAGGCCACAATCTAGAACAATCCTAATGTTGTGCACTTGTTCAGTTTTTAATAACTGGGAGTTCCCAAGTCGAACATCCACTCCTGTTTGGTTCAAAGAAGCTGCTGTCATTTGAAGTGCCTCTGTCTTTTTGGAGTTCAGACTCATCGAATCTTGTAATTATTCTAGACACATATTAGGAGCAATGGTTGGATGTTCTGCATGTGGGCTGAAGGGCTTATAAAGCTATATGTGATCAGCATAACAGTGGTAGTTGAGGTCATATTTTGTGACATCTAGTGGTAGATGTCAGAAAATATACTCTCTACTACCTGCCAATGAAAAAACAGTCCATAGTAAATGTTCATCTGCTCTATTTATATTCCATGGTCCATTGTGTAAAACAATGTAGAGAGATGACGGAGAATTAGGACTGAACAATCACTTCTATCTTTTGGTATCAGAAGATCTTTAAGAACATGAACCATGGCTGTTTCTGTGCTGTGTTGCATGCATGTCTGTGAAGTATTGCAGCCCACTGTAGCCCTTCGTGACCCACTGGGACAGTTTCATGAAACTCCCTCATAAACGTGTTCCTAGTACTGGTTCATATAACCATAAATATAAGATATTGAAACAAACATATACAACATACATTTTAGAGGTTTGTTTTTTAGACTGTTATTATTATGTTTTTAAATGATGTTCCTGTAGTTAAAGAATACGTTTTTCCATGACTGGGACCCTTTAAGCACATAAAGAAAGAGCTAACAAAGTGCTGACAACACAGTGGAAAAATATTACCATTATTATGTGAGTAACATCTTCCTGACACAGGGCGGTATAGCAAAATACTTTTCTTGCTCTCTTCACTCATCTTGGTGTCTATATGTCACACCATCATGTGTTAATGACTGTGTAAAATATGTACAAAAATAATAGAGTACTTTTAGAAAAATATGTCTTTATCCAAGGTCATTCAGAATGGTGTTTAGTAACTCAGGGTATTTGTTGGTTCAACTGGAATTTTTTAGTAGCAATATTTCTCAGTCACTCAATTCCTAGAGACTCCCGGAGGCTCCACCAATAACACCCTACGTACTGGTGACTCAGCTTGTGGAGGAGTAGACACCTTTTGAAAACAGTGTAGAGCACTCAGTGAAAGTTTTTCTGTGCTATTGCTTCATTTCTAATCATAATGTGCATTCCACGTGTTTTAGCACTATCTCAACCATAACAATATGCCATTTTATTGGTTTTATAACCTACTGCTTGTCAAATATATCAACTTTTCACAAGTAATAGAATGTCCTGCTCTTAAAAAAACTAATTCAGTTCCATGTTTTCTATACATTTAAAGATGCATAATGTTAGAATAAATGTTAAAAAAAATGCTTTAAAAAGCCGAGCAGATAATACAATTAGTTTTGCAATAAAATATAACAAAAGTAGTTCACAGATGAAACATGTAGTGGTTAACTAAACAAAAAGATAAAGTTAGCTTTTTGAATACTATGGTTCCTTCATCAGACCTTCATCACCAGAAACAAAAAGTTTAATTGTCTGTAGGCAGCATAGAGAGACACTAACATCAAAGTAATGCACATACAATAGGTTACCTAAGTCTGAAAAACATTTAAACTGTTAACAAAACGATGCAGGCAATCACATATTGGACAGCCAACCTACCAAAAAGATTAAGTTAAAACACCCTTCCTGAAAGGTATCCCTGTTTTTACCTTTTTCTAATCTAACACATGCTGCTTATATAAGAAACACACATTGCATGGTCATTCTATACACATACATATTTATTTTATAAAAAAAAAAATTGTTTCCACACCCCAAGAGTTGCTTACATAGGCACTGTGTACCTACCAATAGAAACACTGCATTTGGGTATGATTTTTAATACTATACTATCCTTCAAGCCAACAGCAGCACAATGCAGAGAAGCATACCGTAATGTCTGGGCTCCTCTTTACTTCCTTGCCCATGATGCTTTGCTACACAAACTGCCATCACAGATACAATGAATTAACTGCCTGTGATTGGCCAAAACAAATTATGAATTTTATGCCAATTTGAGCAGGGATTCTCGGGGGTGCTAACTCTCAAAATCCACTGGGTATGGTTAATAAAGTTTATTTTGGTATTTTGGCATGCAAAAATGTTTTCATACACTACTGATTCTCCTCTATCAAATGCATTCATAATCCAGGAAACTTAACTATGCCATTAAGCACATTGTAGATATATTGAGACTTTACCCTCTGTGTAAGCAGAAATACAGTATATCACAACATGTTCTAAAAGTCTGCTTTTGTGAGGAGTGACGAGATAAGGATCAATATCAATATATTTTTAGCACAAAAAGTACTTGCATTCACCTATAGCACCTTTAGTGTCAGTCTGTGCTGTGTGGAAGTTAACATAAATACTCATGACATATACCATAGTTCATCCTCAGATATAGAAGGCTGTGAGCAGCACAGTGTTAGCTGCTGCCTCTATCTCTCGCCCAACTTCCCATATATAGCTGGTAGTAAACACTTGGTATGGATCTTGTCTCCTTATTTGACAATCCTGGATGTATCCACCATAATCTACTTCCCTGCACGGTGTCTCTTCTAGACTCTGTATACACTTAGGATTATATGAATAAACCACTCCATTCATATATATGAGTAGGAATGTGTCACAGAGAAAGGTGCTTTCTAAATTAAGTATTCAAGGGGGAAAAGATAACCAAAGTGACAATATTACATTTTACTACTGAACACTGTCTTGCTAAATTAACATGGGTTTTATTTAGCGCTGCATACAATGTTGATTCTTTATTAATACATGTTAATTAAACTACTACTACTAATAATATTACTACTATTAAAGTAAAAGATAATTAGCATATTGGTTAAAAACATTAAATAGCATAGGTACTTGAAAATATTATACTCTGTTGAATGTACTAATTATATACACAAGATTAAAAGCAGAAAGTAAATATTCTATGGGATATATTTATTAAACTAGATGCCATCTTGCCAATTCCCATATTATAGTGTGGAAGATGTCGCTCCAACTTTATTAATGTAGTGCATGTAGACAAAAACCATTCTAAGTAAGTCACCAGTAGATGTACATGATTTATAATAAGTTTGATGTGCAGTTTTTTTATCCTGCCCAATTATTACAATTCATATATAGATTATGGGATCCACGTAACATGAGATGAAACTGTAATGATGCTAAGCAATGGGATGCTGTGAGGGTTCTCATCTGCAGGTCTTTTTCCAATCTCTTGCACCAGTCGAAATATTGCATGCTGTGATTTTATTACCTGTGTAATGCTGTTGCCTATTAAATCACATATATAGTTGTGAGCGTACGAGTTGTTGCTAACGCTTGCGGGCTCGCGTAGCGAGCCGCAGCCCGCGCGTAGCCGAAGGCGCTCCTTGCCAGCAACTGCGACCCTCGCAAGCTTTACGTCTCAACGCAAAGAACACGACACTCCAACTACGACCCTCGCAAACTTTACCTCGGAACGCAAACACCATACGAGACACGTTAGCACACATTACAACCTTGCAACACTCGGACGCAACTCGCGAACATTACAAAATTTAAAACACAAAAAATACACACAGCACATACATAAAAACCTTACATACAGCAACAGGGAGCATCCAGGACCTCAAAAAAGCAACTTACACCTTCATTTAAATCAAAATAAAAGAGTTTAGACACTAAAAAATTCTCTAAGCGACAGAAAAAATGGCCGCCGAACAAAACAAAAACGAGGCTACAGCACTCTAAACACGCAAAACACCACAAGAAACTCGCAAAACACCACAAGAAACTTGCAAAACACCACAAAAGACCTACGGATAATCCGCTAAGACGCATACCACACATTACCCCGCCATTTTACGCCAATGCGGAAGTACACGACTACGCTAACGGTTTGGTCTCGCGCACGCACAGTATTATACTGCACACATTCAGCATGCTTACACAGCAGCTCCACACCACTAATGCTGCAGCAACATCAAAACAGATTGCCAGCTCTTCAACACAATGCTTCAAAATAGGTAAAGTATATTCATTTATTAATGTATTATATATTTCATTACTACACACCAAACACCCTTAGCTCACTTACAATTTCATTGCCGTCATTTTTTGACGGCCAATTTGCTAGTATAAAATAAAATAGACATTTTCTATCTTAAATTTTATCTACCTATTGGGTTAGTGATTTACATAAAACACGCCCCTAGTTCACCCATAAAATGCTTAGATAATGAAGGCTCTCAATGAGATGATCAATCAATAGAAAACATAGCATAGTGATTACCTTGAAGGCCATAAAGAGGCCGCAATGCTTATTGCTGCTTTGCAACCCTTCACAGTCTAAGCAATTCTTAGTGAAACTAGACTTCTGCATCAAACTCCATCTCTACTTGCAGAGCATGCCAGAAACACACCAATAAGAGACCAGATTAGTCCTCCATTTAAATTGATAATCTTTATCCACAAGATATAGATTAAGTTAATTCTGCCTTTGGGGGTTTACTAAGTATCTTAAGTGACTGAGATGAGCTATGAAGGACTGTGATCTCAAGTAGAGATGGACAACTCACCTACTTGAGTAGCTTAATAAATACTCTCATTGCTCTGTTAGTCTCCCATAACCTTGTAAATTATATTGCACATGGTGATCTGAATGGAAGATTATCTAGCAAATGAAGTTACAAGTGGAGTTACAAAGGAGTTAATTACTCTATATGTTATTCTGATAAGTCTACTTTAGTCTTTTCTCACTTTGACACATATTCCACATGGGCAGTTTTAAAAATAAAATATCACCAAGTCCTATTTTTTTTCTATAGAGTCTAGTTAACAAATGGGGACAAACATTAATACCATTTGATATACAGACTCCAAATAAACCATAACACGTTTGGATTTTTAACTCCACTTTTTACTATGCTACTTCACTTGAAGTACTTACAACTTATTACATGCTAATACAGTACACAGCAGCTCTGTGGGTAACAATATAAATATACATGATATATATGTTTTGAAAACAAGTATTCTATGATTTAAGGTAAGATCACTGGGGGTACTGTGAGGATAACAGAGGGGGAACTGATCAGTCAGTGAAACATAGGACCTTTGGCCTGGCAGATCCCCTCTGCTGTATCCTGTGTTTGAACAGCAGTGACACTGTGCCCAGACAGCATAACTTGTCCTCTGTCAGCCTGTGTGAGCTCCCAAGAATGTGTTAAGTAATGTATGTATTCCATGTCATTACTGCACCAAGTGCTATTTGTTTTCATATCATTTTTTTCTGTTTTTTTCCTGTCTGCTCTCAATGCCTTCCCTTCTCCTTCAATTGAAATGACGGAATCCCCAGTCTGTTTCCTCCTGTTTAATGCCGTTGCCTGGACCACCATGGCACAAGTCCAACTTCCAGGGAGTTTTCTCCACAGTCTGCAAGCTTCGTATGCCTGGCTTCTTCCCTCCTGCTCTCTGCTTTCTCATCCTCTCCCTTCAACTAAACTAAGACTTCAGCTACAGGACCTTTTCACCATGTGTATTTCTCTCCTCCTTTTCCTTCTCCTGACTCCTTCTTGTAATTCATCATGTTTCTCCACCTCCTGTCGCCATGTGTAACCCTTTCCAACTATTTGTATCATGTACTTATTAGCATTATTATAATTTCTTTGCAATGAACCACACGCTGGGCTATATTCACTTAGCGAGATCTCTCCAGTTCTCATGTTACTCAGTGGAGCCTAATTGCCAGGGTCTCGAAAATCCTGTTTACCTTAAAAAATAATCTGTTTAACCTCAGTTTCAAAAGTACCTTTTCACAAACAGCAGTATTTGGTGAGTCCGGGGCAGAGCTACCAGTGGTGCAAGTGGTGAAATGCACCAGGGCCCTCTTCTGGAGGGGCTCAGTGCTGTGTATTTTTTTTCCTGTAGTATAGGGACCATCAACTCGCAAAGCCCCCTGCCCCTGGCCCTCCTGAGCTCCCACTGGCCTCCTTGGCTGCAAACTCCCCTTGGGAGGAAATTGTTCTGTACCTTTTTAAAAAGGAGCATTTCTACAGAAGCTCCAAGCGGGGCACTGTGGAGCAATTCCGCACGCTGGGGGTGTGTATCAGGGAAAAGTTAAGAGAAAGCAGGGGCTTGATCACAGCAAAGTAAAAGAAGGATGGGTTTCTAAAGGGGGGAGCAAAGGAGATAGGGATGGGTGCTATGTGAGGTGGTGCTGAGAGGGACTGCCTGCTATGAATACATAGTAGATTTATATGTATATATGTGTGTATATATATATATATATATATATATATATATATATATATATATATATATATATATACCCATGTATATACATATATATATATATATATATATATATATATATACATATTTACACATGTATATGGTTTGGATTGACAGAGTGATGGTGCATTATGTGGCCTCATTTGCATGTCCCGCCCAGTTTTCCCAGATTGCAGTGCATATACTGTATTTCTGAGAAATTTGAGCAGGAAATACGTTTTCATCAACTTATTTTTAGACATTCAAATAGAATCACTAATGTACTATTCCTTATTCGTACTACTGTACTTTTTACGGTGGAGGGCTTCTATCACTCTTAGCCCACCATATGTGAAACAATTGCTATATATATCTATATATGTGTGTGTGTGTGTGTGTATACACACATATGTTTATGCACACACACATATATATATATATATGTGTGTGTGCATAAACATATGTATATATATATATATATATATATGTGTGTGCATAAACATATGTATATATATATATATATTCTGTTGTGTAGGTATCCTCTAAACTGTATACCCTCGGCTGCCCCAGCAGCATCCCCCCGCCCTGACCCCCCCCAAAGATTTAAGGTAAGATCACTCAGGGTACTGTGAGGATAACAGAGGGGGAACTGATTAGTCAGTTAAACATAGGACCTTTGGGCTGCTCCAGCCCCACCAACCCCCAGGGAAAGGATGTTGCAGGAAAGTGGAGCTTGTGCATCCTAGAGCTGTACTGCAGACAGAGGAGCTTTGTGTAGGCAGGACATAAGTAAAAAGGAGCAACTATGGGAAGAGGAGCAGCTACGGAAAGGGGTCTTGGGAGAAGGGTAATACACTTATTAAATGACCATAAGAGAGGAAAATGTGGATGCTGGTGTCATTTTAATTGCAACATCAAGCAGGTAACCAAAGTTCTCTGAGACTAATGATTTCTTGAGTAAGGAAGATCCAGAGAAATTAACAGATTAATGAGAAGTTTGAGCTCTGGATAAATAAAATAGTTTAATAAGAGCTGCCAAAATATATCTGGTCTTCTGGGAAGCAGAGAGCCCCTTAAAGTGGGTCATTATTAGGTGCTGCCGTGGCACTTATTTGATTAAACCTTAAGCGTGAGGCAGTTTTATGATTTCTTTATTTGAAATTTAGTCTCCATAAAATAACATAGCAATTGGAGAAGTCCTGTTTCACTATTGAGTAACATGTCGTATTAGTGTTCCTAGCAGGGTGTGGTAGCCCAATACAAATCCAGGAAAACAGTAACAATTATTGTAGCAGAAAGGCACTAATGTCTGTGTTCAGAAGAGCTTGCAATCTGCTTTGTAAGGTCCCTGTCATACCACTCCTTCCAGAGCTGGAAAACCTTTCACCTATTAAAATGAATGAGAAATAGGATGTTTTTCAGAGCCTCCAACGTGTCCAACAGAATCACACTGCTTGGTAAATATAGGCCTTTGTCTCCACGTGCAACTATTTATGCAGCTGTCTGTGTGTTATATTAACATTAGACTTTCTGTCCTTTTCTTTAGAAGGAGCCTGTCATGTGGTGTAAGGTGTAATTTAGGATCCAATCATACAACTACATACACAGAGATACTGTTATTGCTTCAAGTGGTTCATAGTGAATAGAGACTACAAGAAATATCCATACCCAGAAAATTCATTGAAATGTAAAAATGTATTATTTTGGAACTGTGTGTGAACTGATTTATATAGAATGGATTATGTGACTATTATTACTATTATTATTCTTTATTTATAAAGTCCCTGTATTGCCACAAAAAAAGTGTACAGTAAATAGACATTGGCCCCTATTAAATAGTCCAAATTGTAGCTACTGTAGCCCGCAAAAGTTACTGCTATTAAATTGGCCTTTTTTAACTACCCGCAAATGATCTACGGGTTACAGGCTGAAAATCCATGCGGTTGTCAAAATCGTAACTCCGACTCAGCTAAGACTTTGATCTGTCAAGCCCACATTCACTAAAATTGCAAATGGCTATTAAATTGCTAAATTTCCTCACACCCGTAAATGGCAAATGTAGCCAAAAATCCTACGAGTATCAGATAGGACTCGCAAGGGGGATAAACACCTGATCATAGCAGCGTAAATGCAAATAAAAAAACAATATTGCACTCTAAAAGGCGGGGAAATTGATGAAAGACATTAGAATTAATTGCACAACAGTCTCAAGCTCGCAAAACTGCAATAAAAAAATATTTTTGATGTGTCATTTCTGTGTTATATCGATCCCGGCAATCAATGGATTAATACATATCATTGAACTCGCATGGACTAGAATAGTTGATTTTTTAATTTTTTTTAGATTGCAACATTTCTGTATTGCGTGTCCAATCGCAAATCGGACTTCTAAACACTAATTGATTGTGGTTTAACCTCCATGTTTCACTGACGTCATGATGACTGTCTCATTTACTATTGGCTGTTTCTAAATTGGTAGTCACAGGCTTGCTTAATTGATCATGATCATGCCCTGAAATGCTACTTACGAGATAAATGGTTTACAGTTTTGGCTTTCGGTCATGTAGTTGCGGACTTGTTCAATTTAATTGCTCTGTAACTGCTGCAAATTTCAAGCCCACAGACTTACGGGCTGTATGAAGGCAACTGCGGGCTTGGAATTTAATAGGGGCCATTATTTCTAAAGCATAAAGAAAGCATGTCGGACAATACAATTAATTTTATACAGCACAGAGGTTATCCCTAGGACTATGAGACTGGTGGGTAAGGGAGATGCGAGACAGACAGAGTTAGTGGGTTGAATACACTGACGGTCAAGACCAGATTTACATTTTTAGTGCCCCTAGAATGCTGTTTCTGTGGCTGTGCACTCGCACCTCTGATATCTCCTCCATCTGGCAGACACATCCCCTATGGCAAGGCACTTCAATGATCATCCTTTTATATACAGACCCCATAGTACACCTATTAGCCCCTAAAATACCATAGGGTCTATGAAGAACCCCATGGTATTGCGCTTGCCTTTAAGAATCATAGATAGGAAGGAAGTATTGTCTGTATCAATAGGATTGCATTGCTCCCTCTCCAGTTGTCAGCAGTCATCAGCAATTTCCCTGTAGCCCAGACACAACAATATTATCCAAAGGTGCACTAGAGGAGCTTAAAATATTTCTTACATAAAAGCTCCTTAAAATATTTAGGTGCAATACATTTCATATTATATTTGTTATAACAATAAAGTAAACCAGAATTAGGATTTTTATAGAACAACTCTTGACAATGCAGCATGTAGTTTAGAGCACAGTGTCTCAAGTAGTATGGTAAAACATGTGTGTGTGTGTTCAGTCCATCATGTCTGACTCTATGTGACCATGTGGATGCAGCACGCCAAGCACATCTGTCTATTTTTTCTGTTTGTGCTTATTCACAATGTCTTCTTGGCAAACATACTGGAGTGGGTTGCCAGTTCCCTCTCCCGTGGACCGCAATTCATCTGA
The DNA here is from genome assembly GCA_027410445.1 of Discoglossus pictus. Classification (NCBI taxonomy): domain Eukaryota; kingdom Metazoa; phylum Chordata; class Amphibia; order Anura; family Alytidae; genus Discoglossus; species Discoglossus pictus. The sequence goes on along the minus strand of CM050166.1, from coordinate 155,353,734 downwards.
CCTCTCTGCTATGACCTGCCCATCTTGGATGATCCTACATGGTATAGCTCACAGCTTCACTGAAATACACAAGCCCCTTCACCATGACAAGGTAGTGATCCAGAAGGGGTGGTAAAACATAGTTCATATTACTATGTGGAGAGTGTTGGAGAACTCTTGAAAATGACAAAACTTGGTGCATAAGTACTATATTGACATTGAAAAGTTTTCCACGAGTTGGCCAACACTTCACCCTATACTAAATATGGCCCAGCGTATTCAATAGTACATTTGAGGTGGAAGTCACTGGGATTACAAACAGCAGCTCACCAATCAAACTCAAGTCATGGAACAATGAAAATGCAAAAGAGACAGAGAGGAAACCTCTTCTAAGTCATTGTATGGGTCCCTCTGTAATGTAATGGGCTGAAATGGCTATTTTCACCATAGAAAATCCATCATAACCTCTGTAAATATGCTTCTTAAAGTTCAAAAAATTGTATTGTTCCTTTAAAAGAACATGTTTTAAGCACTTGAAAGAAATGCCTGTATGTAAACATATTGTAAATGTGTATGTCGTGACTCACACACTTCCATAACTACTTACTGACTGCTACGTACTCACAGTGATTATATAGCTGTTTATTCACCAAAGAGGCCGTCATTTTAATAAGGGAAACACAATGTGAAACTTTTAAATGCCCATTATCATGCGCAACAGAGTAAATATGCTCATGTGTGACTCCATATACATGGGAAGAGCTATACAATAACCTTCCCCACTAGCAGGGTCTCCTCACCTCTCCCCTTCCTGTCAGACTCTGCAGTAGTCCCACACTCCAGATGTTGCTCGGCCTAGCGCTTGCTGTCTCTCACATAATAACCATGCACATCTTCTCTCCCTTCCCCCTTTCACTGACAGCTGAATTCCTGGCTGGGTCTCATGGGCTCTTTTTTCCCTTCTTCTTTTCCTCTCCCTGAGTTTGTTTACAACCGCTACCAGGGGCGACAGCTACTCTGATTTTATTTTAAGGGTGGCCGATGACTAACAAAGTTAAAAGCAGCTTAGCACTAAACACAAGTCTATTTATAGATTACTGATGTTTCTCAGCGTTATGGTACTTTAATATATATGTTTTTTTTTCTATTACATCAGCTCCAGGATCACTAAAGGTTAACTCCATGACTGCCAGAGACAAGGTGAAAGTATTGCCTCCAGCTGAAGGGATTATATCAGAAAGGAGCGTGTCACATTGATCCACACAGGTGTGTCTGACCTGAAATGGGAAGAGAGAAACCATACACAATACTGTCTATCTAAACCAGGTGGTATTACAAAAAAGGTAATGCAGGGCATTAACACACAACGCTAGCGGTAACATTGAGACGATCACGTTTTCAGGTTAGTCCGAATCAATTTGTATCATAAGATTTTATAAGACTATAAAAAACACTATTAGGGATATTTTATTTGTCTTTCTAAAAAAACACACACCATTACCTTTTAATAGAGGGTAGGAACCAAGGAAAATCCAAGAGGATGCACTAGAAGCCTCCATAAGACTTGTGTACCTCCTTCATCCTTATATCTTTCCACAACATGCTGTCATTTTCCTAGATCCACTAGTATTTTACTTTATATTACTCCAAAAAGCACCAAACCCACTATTTACTCCTGTTAATTCAACTATCTTACATAGTTCATGTTTTGTTTTGTATCCACCTAAATGTATGATCCCCTTCGGGATCACTATATTGGTCATGGTGAACGGGCTTGTGAACTTTAATGAAGCAGTGAGCTATATCACGTAGGGTCGCCCATGATGGGCAGGACATAGCAGAGAAGTCAGATAAATCACAGACCACTGGAGAAGCAAATGGCTACCCACTCCAGTATCTTTGTCAAAACCATATAGATAAGCACGACCAGATTCATAACAATGGAAGTGCCTGGCGTGCGGTGGTCCATAGGGTCACAAAGAGTTGGACATGACAGAACAACAACAAATGTATGATATTCCTCAGTGAGGTGAAAAAAATAGTTTAATCCCTGGGCTTAGTAGCTAATGACCTAAGAGTTGGTGGTGTGTGGCATAGGGTTTCAAAAGGTGTGACCAAAGCCCTGGGACAGATATATTTCCTGTGGTAAGCAGTGTCTTTCTGTTAATGATCTGTAGATCATCTAGGTATTGATAATTAGACCATTCCCATTTTAAGCACCTGATATTGATCCACCTACAAATGAGGTACTCTCCCACAGTAATGGCATTACCTCAGCATAGTTGTGAAAAGCCCCACTACCATGGGACCAGTTACAACAGGTTTAAATGGCAACCAGTCTTGTGATATTGGAATGGAGACATGAATATTTCAATCCATGAAAAGTATCAGTGAAAATAAATTGATATATAGACATAAAGAAACAAATAGTCTGTCCATTCTTATTTTTATATAAAAAAATATAATTCCTTACTCCATTTTGTCTTTGCTACTGGAAGAAAGTTGCACAGTCAAGGGAAAAAAGTATATCTTAGAAATCTTTGTGTCTGGCTAAGAGCATTGTTAAGAAGGGAAATCATCTTTGATCTTGTTTTTAATTAGAAAATAAAATACATTAATGATTCAGCTTTTAAAACATTTAAAAAGTAAAGCTTGGTAAATATAAAATGCTGGTTTATGTGTTTAAAAAAGTAAATTTTTATAAGAAAATAGTTCCCCCACTCTCTTTGAGCTTATGTTTTACAAACTGTAGCATTGTGCTCCAATCTAACATCCACACTGTGCAGGAAACAATCAGCTGCAGGTACATTTTCTCCATACCAAAGTTTGTAATATGGCCTCTAGAACAGTTGGATAATAGATGTGAGTGTTGCAGATACTTACTAGGGGCCATATTCAATTCCAAGCCCGCAACTTGTTTGCAGACAGCTGAATTTCTGCGAGTGTGTTGCAGGCTCCCGTTCATCTCTGATTGCGATGCTATTCAATTGCTGAAGGGCGTGAGTTACGGTCCCAAAGCCAAAACCGTATACCATGCACTGGTTCAGAGCATTTCACGGCAGGAACATGATCAATTCAGCAAGCCCGTAACTGTCCATTTCGAATCAGCCAATAGAAAATGAGACTGTCATTATTACAGCAGTAAAACATGGAGGTTACATGTCAATCAATTAGGTTCGGGGGTCCGATATGCGATCAGACTCGCAAACCCACAAAATAAAGAATTATGAAAATGAATGCCAATACTGTTCTAGTGCATGTGGGTGGCCTGATATGTATTAACTCATTGATACCCGAGATCAATTTAGCCCCAAAATTAAACATTAAAATACATTTAATTTCCTGCCAATTTGCAGGCTTGAGACTGTTGTGCAATTAATTATAATGTCTTTCATCACCCCATTATTTACAGTGCAGTAGTGTTTTTTTATTTGCATTTACAGTGCTACGAAAAGGTGATTATCCCCTTTGTGGGTCCTCTCTAGCACTCATTGGATTTTCTTCTTCATTCAGCGTTTACAGGTGTGAAAACATTTGCGGGCTTGGGGAAATTGAGCAATTGAATAGCTATTTGCGATTTTAGCCTTGCGAAAGTGAGATATCAAAGGCTTCTGGAGGCTGTTAGTTTAACCATCGCCATTTTTTCAAGGCCGTAACTCGGAAGCCGATCGAACCTAGCAAAAAGACACCAATTGAATAGCAAATTAGCTTGCAACCTCACATATGGGCTACCGGATCTCAATTGAATGGGGACTAAGTAGAGAAATGGCTGCGAAAGTATCAATCCAGAAAACGACCTAATTGATCATCTGGAAAATAAGAGTTGCACTTAGTAGCCACTACACCTTCAAATGGGCAACAAGGTCAGATCGTACGTAATGAATGTTCCTAAAGAAGTGAGCTAATCTATGACTGATAAAAAAAAACTAGGGGCCTCATTAAATTCCAAGCCCGCAGTTGCCTTCGTACAGGCTTGAAAATTGCAACAGTTACAGACCGATTAAATTGGCTCAAGCTCGTAAGTACATGACAGAAAGACAAAATCGTAAATCATGCTTCTATATGTAGCAATTCAGGGCCTGATCTTGATCAATTAAGCAAGAACCGTAAGTTACTACTTAGGCAGAGCCAAACCCCTAACTTGCAGCTTAGACAGAGCCAATAGTAAATGAGACCGTCATCATGACGTCAATAAAACATGGAGTTTAAACCACAAATCATTAGTGTTTAGAAGTACAGTTTGCGATGTGACTCGCAATGCAGAAATGTTGAAATGTATAAAGATCAATAAATGTACTGGTCCAGTGCTTGCGGGTTCCATGATATGTATTAACCTATTGATTGCCGGGATCGATATAACACAGGAATGCAACTTAAAAAATATTTTTTTTTTCCTGAAGATTTGCAAGCTTGAGACTGTTGTGCAATTAATTATAATGTCTTAGATCGCTTTCCCTGTATTTTAGAGTACAGGGGTGTGTTTATATTTGCTTCTGCAGTGTATGAACAGGTGTTTAACCCCCTTGTGAGTCCTCTCTAGTACTCGTAATATTTTTTGCTACATTTGCCACTTACGTGTTTGAAAGCAGTTGCGGGCTTGGGGAATTGTAGCAATTTTTTTAGCACTTGTAACAATTGCAGGCTTGAAAGATCAAAGGTTTTGCTGGGATTTATCATTTTGGCAGCCTGGCAGGAATTTCAGCCTGTAGCTTGCAAATAGATTGCGAGTAACTAAAAGAGGCCAATTTAATAGCAGTAACTTTTGCGGGCTACATTACTGCCTACAGTAACTACAATTTGGACAATTAAATTAGGCCCTTAATCTTGCTGTATCATTGTCTCTTTAAGTGCCGATATTGTATAACAGTGCCATCTAATGTTTTGGTTCATTAAGCCTTAGCATACATATATGCAGATTTGTAATATGGTAACAATGTAACTTTTCCACTTCATCTACTTACTTAAAATAGAATCTTATTCATATATATTCTATATTTTTGTCATTTTCAGAGGTATCTGTCACATCACAAACTTGAGAAATGTATGGTAAATAATGTTATTTTAGTAAGGTATATACTGAAACCAGCTTCACTTAGGAAAATAACAAAAATACTTTGGACCTTTACACAATTTAATACAATTAGATTGTTAATCTTGAAGTGAGCTCATACTTGTGTATCATCACCTTAAGCATACCTCCCAATGATCCCATATATATATATTTATCATTGCACAGTGGCTCTTTAAGACATTACTCTTTGGGCAGACAGACAGTTGAACGAGAGCCGTTTCACCTCTCCCTGAACTGCACCATCATTGCTCCATTTCGACACATGCCTAATCAAAACACCATGGAAAGAGGAGACACACTAATTAGACAAGGATGTGCTTCATAGCAATCATTTACAAACATCTACAGAGCCATCTTCAGTTTATTATCTGCCACTGTACTTGGTACTAGTGCTGGCACTCTGGTGGGCAAGCTGTAGCATGAGAGGATAATGGCCACATGGTAAAGAATAGTTTTTTTATAACTTTTTTCTATCTCAGCTAATTCTGTCTTTCCATTACTCTTGTTGAAAGACCCAAAAGTTTTAGATGTCACATTCTGATTCTACTGATACTTTCAAAATCTCCTCCAATCTCAGGAAGTTGATCAGGAGACACTAAAATGGCAGCTTCCCCAGCAGCATTGCTGTTGTTTAGTCATGTCCAACTCTCTGTGACACTATGGACCTCATCACACCAGGCGCATCTGTCAGCCACTGCCCATCTGAGCTCCATCAAGCTCATGTTCATTACTTCAATGGCCTCATCTATCCATCTCCACCTCTGTTGTCCCCTTCTTCATGTGCCTTAAATCACCCCAGCATCTTCTCTAGGGAATCCTGCCTTATCATGATATGACCCAAATATTTGAGCTTCAGCCTCATGATCAAACCTTCCTTGATTTCCCCGTAGTACTGATTTATTGGATCCTTCTGCAGTCCAAGTAGTTTTCTCCAACAGCACAATTCAAAGGCGTCAGTTCTACAGTGCTCAGACTTCTTTATGGTCCAGCTCTCACACCAGTATGTTACTACTGGGAATACCATAGTACTAATTTTGCAGACCTTTGTTGATTTTGAAATATCTTTACTTTTTACTAGCTTGTCCAAGCTTGCCGTAGCTCTCCTCCCCAGAAGCAAACAGCTTTTAATTTCATGCCTGCAGTCACCATCTGAAGAGATCTTGCATACCAGTAAAATACAATCTGTCATTGCCCCCACTTCTTCCCCATCTATTTGCAGGAATTGATATTGCCGTTTGCCATGATCTTCGTCTTTTTAACGTTGAGCAGCAGGCCAACTTTCGCACTCTCTTCTTCACCCTTGAGTTAATCCTCATTTCAGACATGACAGTACTATCATCTGTGTATGTGAAGTTATTGATATTTCTTCCATTTGAGAAGAGAGAGGGTGTGGAATTGCTAAGAACCAGCCTATTAACCTTTAGATATAAGAAACAGTCATACAGTTAATTTGTAGTAATGGAGCAGGTTAGGCTTTGACTATTCCAAAGAAAAAGGAAACACTGATTGTATAGGCACTAGATCCTGGATTAGGGATTGTGTTAACGTAAGGATAGACCTGGAATAAGGAGTACCAAAACCACTATGTATAATAAAAATGAACCTTTATTTTAATATTAAAAGCGCATGTACCTTGATTACATACACATAAATGAAAAAGCACAGCGAATAAAAGGAAAATATATACAGTAAATACACACAGTCACATGGGATACTAGATATGCAGCCTAAAAAGTGTATCTGTGCATGAAACCTTTAAATTAGGTAAATCTGGGAATGGGCCATTCCAATTATTCAATAAGTAGTCTGTGTAAATACAGATGGTACTCTAGGTAAGAAGTATCATTAAATATATGCAGAATAAATAAATGCTATGTGATAGTGAAATAAATGTTATTACACCATATGATACAGTATACAATATAATAATGTAACAGTTATATAAATGGAAGACAAAATGCCTTATGAGGGAAAGAAAAATAAACAAAATAACTGGATTACTGCGGCCCTAGACTAACTATGATATAGTATAACAAAGTAAATGAGCACAAAACAGGACCCACTATCAGTCCTCTAAGGCGAGCTGAAATTTCTGTGCCGGGTGAAAAAATCTAGCCTAGCTAATATGGCCTGCATCCCTCAGTATCTTGTCTTCATAGATAAATGTCAACAGTGTAACCACATCTCTGGGAAGCCCGCCGACTTCTGACATCATCCACATGTGACTGGAGAGAGAGGGTCTTAAACGCATGTTTCGCGTCTACAGCTTTATCTGAGACCTGATGAGGAGGAGTCAACGGCCGGTTTAAATAAGGTAAGTGATTAATTGATTGGACCAATCATCACACTCTGATTGCTAAAAAATTGTTGTGTGCGTTAGAAGATACCTAATTAGATGTCTGTGCCATAAAGAGAAAAGAAACTAATTATTAACAAAATCTCAATACCAAGAATTTATACATGTGAGACAAACAGAGCTATATTATTGACTATATTATTGACCCAAGATCACAAGTAAAGGAGGACAATTGTTATTTGGACAGCACTAGAGTCTCAACGCTAATGTCCCTGGCATTAAGGTGGTAATTGAAAAGTGATAAATACGCACAATTATGAGATAAGGACACTCTTGAAGTGTTACGTTGTAATCGGCTTTTCACAGAAGAGGACTAGGGCCCTGCAGTTTGGTAACTCACACCATACTTAAGTGTAAAATGTTGGGGTATTTACAAAGAAAAACAGAGAGAGAATAAGTTACAGAATACTAACTAATAGAATAAGGAGATATGGTGGGACTGTGCCCTGGTTATCTCCACTTATTGGACAGTGGCTAATGCCTGATCATAAGTACATGCTGAAGAAATATTATTTAACTAGCCTGCAACAGGGGGAGATAGGGGGAGATAACTCATGATCAGTACTGTTAACCTGTACCCAAGGGGGGGGGGGGTACAGGAACTGTATAATAAAATAAGATTCATCGGCTCATATAATGAGAATTGGAAGGAGAATAATCAGATACTGAACAAACATCTGAACACCCTGAAAACAGAAGACCTTCTTGGACAAATTGTGAAGGATAGAATAGAAATGTATTGGAGAAGATCCAGAAATCTCTGTGATCACTAAAAATCTCTGTGATCACCAAAAATCTAGGAAATCTCAGCGATCCTTACCCACTGGGACTCATGGATGCGGTCACTGCAAATTCTGCAGCCACATGACCAAAATCAACACTGTCAATGACAGAATGGGAAATTAAATAAAGATCAGAGGTCTTTTCAACAAAGAACAAGACCATTACCTCAGTGGCCCTACATTTCTATAGCTCATAACTCGAAACCACTCATTAAATGCTGGATACTGCAGAAAGTATCATTGGGAATAAGAAAAGGAAACCTGGACCTTGAGCTATTGAGGAAAGAAACAAAATGGACTGCCTTGTTGAACACGGCTATCCCAGGTGGTCTCAATGAGGGGAACAATTTCAGTGTATACCTCTAAATCATCTACCCCTCTTCCTTAGATTATGGGTCTATGGGATTAGTTTATTTATTTTAGAGACCTCAAGGATTTATTATACAGTTCCTGTACCCCCTTCTTGGGCAGAGGTGAACTATACTGCTCCTGAGTTAACTCCCCCTGTTGCAGGCCCATTAAATATTATTTCTTCAGCATGTACTTATGAGCAGGCATTAGCCACTGTCCGATAAGTGGAGAGTTTCAGTCTCTCTTTCCAAAGTTCATCTTTCATGACTTGTACCCTTATTGTATAATAGTTACATAGTTACATAGTAATTAAGGTTGAAAAAAGACTTTCAGTCCATCAAGTTCAACCTGTTAAGATCTCCTCTGATCTGCAATATGCGGATTAGTTATTAATTAAATTATTGATTAAATAATTATTAATAGTATAGTATTGGAGAATGAATAAAGAGTTAGTCCATCAAGTTCAACCTTTTTAGATCTCTATTGATCTTTTTAATTTGGACTATTTATTATTATTGTTAATTGTTAATTATTGTTAATTGATCCAGAGGAAGGCAAACATAAAAAAAAAAAAACATTGAAACTTTGCCAATTGTCTCATAAGGGGAAAAAAAAGCAAAACTCCTTCCTGACCCCAGAAACTGGCGATCAAATTTCTCCCTGGATCAATATTCCTTGCTAGTTATCTAGGATAGCCTTGAATGCCCTCTTTATTCAGAAATATATCTAACCCCTTTTTGAAGTTGTCTATCGAATTCGCTGTCACCACCTCCTTTGGTAGAGAATTCCACAGTTTAACCACCCTAACTGTGAAGAACCCTTTTCTTTGTTTAAGGTGAAATCTTTTTTCCTCTAACCTCAACGGATGTCCTCTTGTCAGTTGAAAATCTCTTGCTACAAAAAGTTCACTTGACAAAGCCTTATATTGACCCTGGATGTATTTAAATAACGTAATCATATCTCCTCTTAGACGCCTTTTTTCTAGCGAAAATAAGTTTAATTTTGCTAGTCTTTCTTCATAACTTAGCCCCTCCATTCCCCTTATTAGTTTTGTAGCCCTTCTCTGTACTTTTTCCAGCTCTAAAATGTCTTTTTTGTGAGGTGGTGCCCAAAATTGTACTCCATATTCCAAATGAGGGCGTACTAGAGATTTGTATAGTGGCAGAATTATATCTTCTTCCCTGGCTTCTATACCCTTCCTAATACATGCTAATATTTTATTTGCCTTTGCAGCCGCTGCTTGGCTTTGAGCGCTGTTACCTAGGTGGTTGTCCACTAGTACTCCCAAATCCCTTTCAATATCTGATACCCCTAGATTTGCTCCATTAAGATTATAGATTGCGTGGCTATTGTTCCTTCCCAAATGCATAACCTTACATTTATTTGTATTAAATCTCATCTGCCATTTAGCCGCCCATTTCTCTAATTTATGCAAATCCTTTTGTAGGGAAAGTACATCATTATCTGATTTTATTACCTTGCACAACTTAGTGTCATCAGCAAAAATGGAGACACTACATTCGAGTCCTACTTCAATGTCATTAATAAATATGTTAAAAAGGAGAGGACCCAATACTGAGCCCTGAGGAACCCCACTTATCACATTAGACCAATCGGAGTATGTTCCATTTACAACAACCCTTTGCTTCCTGTCTTTTAGCCAGCTCTCGATCCATGAGCAGATATTTACTGCAATTCCTGTATCCCTTAGTTTGCTCACTAGTCTTCCATGTGGCACTGTATCAAATGCCTTTGAAAAATCTAAAAAGACTATATCCACTGAGTTGCCCTGATCCAAGTTCCTACTAACCTCCTCATAAAAACTAATTAGATTGGTCTGACACGACCTTTCCTTCATAAATCCATGTTGACTGCTACCTATGATCCTGTTCAAATAGACATATTCTTGTATTCTGTCCCTTATTAACCCTTCTAAAAGCTTCCCAACTACAGAAGTAATAATGTAACTCAGCAGTTTTTTCTGCTACTAAAAATAACTGTCCATGGAACGGAAGTAGAGATAACCAGGACACAGTCCCACCATATCTCCTTATTCCATTAGTTAGTATTCTGTAACTTACTCTCTCTCTGTTTTTCTTTGTAAATACCCCAACATTTTACACTTAAGTATGGTGTGAGTTACCAAACTGCAGGGCCCCAGTCCTCTTCTGTGAAAAGCCGCTTACAAAATCACACTTCAAGAGTCTATAATAATTTTAAGAGCATCTTTTTGCCTCTAATAGTATTTTTCAGTTTGTCCCTTAGTCCACAATTACCATAATGTATGCTATCTATTTGCTTTTTATGAGTACAGTGGACCTGCGTTTATAATTGTTTTCCAGTTACAATTCTTAATAAGGCCAATAATGGTCCTTTATATCATAATTGTGCGTATTTATCACTTTTCAATTACCACCTTAATGCCAGGGACATTAACGTTGAGACTCCAGTCACAATTGTCCTCCTTTACTTTGTGATCTTGGGTCAATAATATAGCTCTGTTTGTCTCATATGTATACATTCTTGGTATTGAGATTTTGTTAATAATTAGTTTATTTTCTCTTTATGGCACAGACATCTAATTAGATATCTTCTAACACACACAGCAATTGCAAGCAATCAGAGTGTGATGATTGGTTCAATCAATTAATCACTTACCTTATTTAAACCGTAAGTTGACTCCTCCTCATCAGGTCTTAGATGAAGGTGTAGACGCGAAACGTGCGTTTTAGACCCTCTCTCTCCAGTCACGTGTGGATGAAGTCAGAAGTCGGTGAGGCTCAGAGAGGAAACAGCGGATTCGGTATCCTACCCCCTAATCTGATGGCGGATGTCTGATGCTTCCCAGAGATGTGGTTACACTGTTGAGATCTATCTATGAAGACAAGGCACTGAGGGATGCAGGCCATACTAGCTAGGCTAGATTTTTTCACCCGGCACAGAGATTTCATCTCGCCCTAGAGGACTTATAGTTGGTCCTGTTTTGTGCTCATTTACTTTGTTACACTATATCATAGTTAGTCTAGTCCCACAGTAATTCAATTATTTTGTTTCTTTTTCTTTACCTCATAAGGCACCTTGTCTTCCATTCATATAACTGTTATGTTATTACATATGGTGTAATAACATCTATCTCACTATTGCTTAGCATTTCTTTAAGCTGTATTTATTTAATGATACTTCTTACCTAAAGTACCATCTGTATTTACAAAGACTACTTATTGAATAATTGGAATGACCCATTCTCAGTTTTACCTTATTTAAAGATTTCATTCACAGATATACTTTTTAGGCTGCACATCTAGTATCCCATGTGACTGTGTGTATTTACTGTATATGTTTTCCTTTTATTCGCCTTGCTTTTTCATTTATGTGTATGTAATCAAGGTACATGCACTTTTAATGTTACAATATAGGTTAATTTTTATTATACGTAGTGGTTTTGGTACTCCTTATTTCAGGTCTATCCTTACATTAACACAATCCCTAATCCAGGACCTAGTGCCTATACAATCAGTGTTTCTTTTTTCTTTACATATCATATTTCTTCCAGCAATATTGATTTAGGCTTTGGATTCATCCGGACCGGCCTTACTCTGCATAAAAGTTGAATAAATAATGTGACAATATACAACCTTGTCGCACTCATTTACTGACCATTTACCAACCTTGAGCCTTTCTGTTGTTCCATGTTCGGGTCCTTGGCTTCTTGGTCAACATGCAGATTCCTCAGGAGGTGGATGAGGTGATCTGATACGCCATCTCTTTAAGAACTTGCCACACTTTGTTATGATCTACACCGTCAAAAGCTTTAGAATAGTCTATGAAGCAGAAGTAAATGCTTTTCTGAAACTATCCTGCTTTCTCCATCGGGTAGCTGTACCAAACGGGATGCTTTGTAATAGGTAAGTAATTCTGGAGAAGATAAACCACCCATCCTTTTTGAGGCTATCAATGATCATCTATTCACTCTAGGCCTCTTATGATTCCAGATAAAGTGAAGGATTGCTCTCTGTAGCTTCATGACTTCTGTCGTTTTAATTGCACTTGGAAGCGTTCAAAGGTTCATTATTTTCGGCAAGGTTTTCATCTTTACAGCACTAATTCTCTCAAGCCAAGAGATCAGATGGGAGGCCCAGCTGATCAGGTCTTCAAAAAGTGTTTTGAGAATTTTTAAATAATTAGCACCATAAATTAAGTTAGTCGTTTAGGTATGTTGATGTCTAAATACTTAATGGATCTCTGTGCCCATTTAAAAGAAAAATTCCCTGCTAACAGGCTCTCTGTTTTCTGCGGAAGACTTTTACTTGCATTAACCTTAAACCCTGATATGTGTCCAAATTTTTCCAGTACATTAAGCAAGTAGGGGAGCCACGTTAGTGGTTCTGAAATTGTCAATAAAATGTCATCTGCAAACATACATAGTTTATATTCCTTCTCCCCTATGTTAATGGCCTTGATGTTTGGGCAATTCCTGATTTGTATAGCCAATGGTTCTATACATAAAGAGAAAATTAGCGGGGATAGGGGGCAATCCTGCCTTGTTCTTCTACCAATGTTAAATAAAGAAGATCTAAGTCCTTGGTAGGAAACGTATGCTCTTGGACCAGAGTAAAGTGCCATAATACTTTTAACAAAAGTGTAGTTTAATGAAAACTTGCTCAAAACTTCTCTCATGTAGCACCAATCTCTTCTGTCAAATGCCTTTTCCACATCTAAGGAAAGAAAAGCATCATAGGGATTTTCCTTATGGATGCAACATCCATCAGAGTAAAGGTCCGCCTAGTGTTGTCTGGAGCCTCCCTTCCAGGGAGGAAGCCAGCCTGATCTGGGTGGATCAAATGCTAATATTTTAGAATATAATTTAATATCGCCATTGATCAGTGAGATCGGTCTATAACTCATTGGGCTGGGTCCTTCCCTTTCTTGTGCAATACAATAATTTTAGCCTCAAGAAACTCTCTGACAGAGACCCTGTAATAAAATGTCTATGTTGAAAAATCATATGAGATTATAAAATGAGAAAAAAATCTACAGCCTTCCATTTTTTAGCTAATAAAATGCTCTATTACTGTAATTTTACAGCAAGGATGCTATACTAAATAGCTTCCATAATGGGACCAATGATGACTTAAGACGTGATATCCCATAATGCAGTCGCACATTATGCCTGTTCTCTGAACTGTTAAACTAAGTGTAGATTTGTAGTAAGGCCGCTCCTGGAGATATCATGGGGGAAGACGCATTTGACCGAGCCTAGTGCAGGGGAGTAAGTTATGGGAAGAGTTTGAAGGTGTTAAGTAGGGGTGGTTTCCCAACATTTTGGCATTCAACAGGAGAAGCAGTCTAAGCATCACCCAGCTATGGTGTCACCTATTGTGAATTCCTGGATAGAACAACTGAGGGCACAGGTGGCTACTAAAGGGCAGGAGTTGCTGTAATCATTAATTGCAACAATTCACACAGGGGCACCACAGATGGGCAGTGAGAAACAAGATCTGGCTCAAGGCAATGGCCAAACTCACAGTCAAGGTCACCCAGTAAGAAGATCAAGACCCCCAGAGAGGTTAAGTCCAGCAGGTGCTACTCCTAGGAGGGTGTGTAATTATACCCCTAGAAGAGGAACATGTAGTCCTGACACAAGGAGGCCGTTAAGGAGGAAGGGGACCCAGCTGGGGATGAGAGGCGCTTCATCAACCCTAAATGGAGATCGCAACTTACCTGATGGATGTCAGCTGGAGGGCAGGGTCTGGATGGAGAAGCTATTGGAATCCAAAAGAGGCTGGTGGGAACAGCGTTGGAGGTTGCGGGGACAGCGGTGGAACACAGCGGTACGGCAGACGGGGAACAAGGAATCCTTGTGAGAAAGAAGGGCCGGCGCAACCACGTGATGCGAGGAGAGCAGATCGGAGTGGGTAAGGACGCCGCCGTCGCGTCTAACGTTGTGAGGTCTGATTTTGAAGAAGAGAGAGGAGCTACAGGGACAAGGGTAGCGTCGCTAAGGTCTGAGGAGAGGCAGATGGAGAAGATAACACAGGAGGTCTGAAAATGAAAGTATAAGGCAGCAGGTGGGAGAAGGTGTGTCAGCACAGACAAGGAGGCAAGGGGCTACAATAAAGAGGGCAAGGAGGAGCATAATCAAGACAGGGGCGGTACTTCAGAGGCAGGCTAGGGCCTCCTAGAAGAAGATAGCAGGCAGGAAGAGGGGGCAAGGCAGAATTGGCAGGAAAGCACAGATAGAGAGCAAGGGCCAGAAAGAAGGCAGAAGACCTCAACAGCGGCAGAGATAGAGCAGGTTGGAAGATAAGAGAGCAGATGTCATGGAGCTTGGAAGTTTAGAGGAGGTACAAGGGAGTTGTTAGGAACATCAGGCACACAGTGACAGTGGCCCAGGACAGGAAGCGGAGCATAGTGACAGAGAAGGAAGGGAAGAATTGACAGTGTCTACTTTGGATTGTCCTATATCTCTGTTTTATGACCCAGGAGAAGGCCCATCTATTAGGAGCAGGTCATGGCCAAGGGCCCTCCATCTTCTGCAGTTTGCTAAAATGATATCTTTTCTTGTTCTTTTCCCCTGTATAGCGCTAAGGAATATGTTGGAGCTTTACTAATAAAAGTAATAATAATAATAATAATAATTAGTCAATATGATGCATGCACAGGCTGGCAACAGGCAGTCAAGGCAGATATTATATTATGATATTAGGTGTGACAGCACTCTCGTTGGCTTCAAACAGGAGGCATAGTAGTGAGTATGCAGGAAAAGCACACTTTGAAAATGTTACACAGCACATTTTTCAGAGTTTAGTAAAGGGGTTTGAAGGGCTTCTTGTCAAGAGTTGAGAATAGTTTGGGTATGGGTCCAGGGGCAGCTTGGGTAGGGCCGGAATCTATTCAGGGTAACGGGGTGTCAATCCATAATGAATCAGATATTGGGGATGTTAGGTCAACAGATAAGGCTGAGATAGTTGTGGGGGAAGTAACAGGTTTGGATAACTCTAGTTTGTCAGTGCCTGAGGTTGATTCAGTAATTAAAGTAGTGGATACAGTTATTCAAAAGTCAGCTTTATGTTCTATTGGACCAATTGAGGAGCATGTATCTAAAGATTTAAGATAAAAAATTTGGAGGTGGGAATTCATTGAGATTTTCTCATGGCTCCATTTGGATAATTTAATAGAAATAAAGCATGAGGAAAAGAAAGACACAAGTAAAAAGGAGGAAGATGAGCGCAGGCGGAGATATAGAAACATTTCAAAAACTTTCAGCAATTGGTTACAGGCTTATGTGATCTTTGCCAGTATAGTGGGGGGGAAAACCCCGGAATATTACTCATCCTTGTTCTGCTATTTAGACGAGATCGATGGGGTTCACAGGACATATGGAGGTTTAGCTTAGTGGGCGTATGATGAGAAGTTCAGGCAGAAAAGGCCTGTGAGACCTAGTATGCAATGAGATGATAGGGATATGGGTAGTTAGTTGAAGATATTTACCAGCGGCGGTAACTAGGTCTAAACCAGTGGTGGCAAGTGCCAGTAAAAAAGGCTATTGTTTGGCATTTAATGAAGGGATATGTAACTGGGGGGCATCATGTCAATTTAGGCACGAATGTTCGTAGTGTGAGAACGGGCATCCTCTTTTTCAATGCTTTAAGAAGGCAAGTAACCAAAAGTAGGAGAGCCTGGTACTAATAGAAAAGATGTTGGGGTGGTTAAGATTGTACGCTAGGGTCACGGGCAAGGAAGAGGACACTGGTTTATTAGTTAAAGGTTGTTCTGTTGCTTTTCCTATTCCTTCCCTGTTTATGGCGCTTTTGGGGAGGCCTCCAAATTTAAAATCTGCTAGGGAAAACCCTTTGTTGGTGTTGAGTAAGCTGTTAGATGAGGTAGAGAAGGGTAGGATGGTGGGCCCATTTGACACAGCCCCGATCAAGGATTTAAGAATTTCTGCTCTAGGCCTGGTACCCAAGAAGGAGCCAAGCTCCTTTAGATTTATTCACCATCTGTCATATTTAAGAGGCACCTGGCATCGGTTACATATGCGTCCTTCAAGCAGCCGGCTAAGTTGGTTAGAAAGGTCGGCAGTGGTGCCTGGTTGGCAAAAAAGGATATACAGTCTGCTTTCAGGTTGGTTTCCATTAAAAGGAAATCGAGGGGGATAAATGTAAAGATGTATAATCACTTATGACATACTTGGATATATATTCTAATCCCAGAATTTAGCAATACAGAGGGTTAGATTATTTTTTATATCACATATCATTTAACTTGATGAATTTAGTGCTTGTGCAGACTCCATTCATTACATGGAAGGTCAATATAGTGATATATAGAAGTCATTAGACTCAATTATTTGATGGTCATCTGTATTGACCAAATCCAGTGAGAAGCCGTTCTAAATTTCCTTCATTATAACCCAATTTATTATACTTGGGACTATAATACTTAACATATATTCTTGATGAAAAATTAGAACTTTAAAAAACAATACTAGTTAATAAAAGGGAGGCATTGTCAATTGACTATTCATTTCCAGGATATCTATTGAAACTTACTTCACACATAAGCCGTCTAGCATCCTTAGACAGAATATCAGTTTGTTTCTAAGGAGCACTATGCTTTCCAATTAGTCTTACTATAGTCTTTAATACTAAAGCACCACTCTCAAGTCATAGTCTGAATCACAGTTTCCAATCAACATGGAAAACCAGTTACTCCTTCTGAACTCAGTAGTTGTCACTATATTACAATTAAACTTAAACTTCCCTATTTATTCCACCTAGTAAGGGATAGTCTGGGCAATAGGTGATAGCAGGCTGTTCGGCACATAACAATAAAGTACAACTACCAGTAGCCCTCAATCAGGGAGCCTCACTAAAACTCACATTGCCAAACAACTCTTATTCCCTGGTGGTCTAGCCAAGGTTCTCTGTATCTGACTATAGTTTCGCACACTAACATGTGGCTTTATCAAAGGTAAGTTTTAAGCTACGTCAGATCGGGACCAGTTCCTCCTGCATAGAGTGAGCTGGCCACAATCAAAAACATATATCATATATCACTTACTAGATCATATGATTATCAGGAATAGTGGGTTATAACAATATTCAAGGAAAACACCTGGATTTCAGACTTTATTATATATATTCAGTTAACTCAATAGCTATTTAACTGAAATATGCAGGTCTTGTTACAGGTTCATAAGTGACACATATATCTATTCTCAACATGCACGATCCTAGCTAGCAGAGGTGCTACTGCTGGTGCAGCAAGTGCAAAGCACCAGAGGCCACTACTAGGTAGGGACTCTCTGTTAAAAGCAGCAAGGAGACTCTTAATTTTATTAGTAGAGAAGAACAGAAAATTATTTTTAGAAAGCGATGATCTGATCACCCTGGGCTAATCAAACCACTCACAAGTATTTTTTGGCATTCCTTTTAGACTTAGGGGAGCCTGCCTTGTATTTTGTACTGGGGTTCTACAACCAATTGTTCCCCCACGGCTGCTAGCATTAATCTATCCAGATTTAAAGAAGATTAAATTAAGCTTTTATTAAAAAAGAAATATTGAAATAATTTCAGCCCCCCACATCAGGAGTGGAGATGCTGGTTTAAACTTCAGTTCTTGTCTACATTAAAATTAAACCAAGATATGGAGCTCATATATTTGCATTCAAAACATATATTACAAAAGTTATTAAATTAATGAGCAATGTAAAATTTAAATAGCTGAAGACCTGCTTCGAACACTAATAGCATCTAACTAATGTCTGTTATTAGCTGATTTACTGAGCAATATGCTGCAAAAATGTAATTCCTCTAGACTAATTAGCTGCAGGAAACTGAAATCAGAGTTTGCCAGAATAAGGGCCTGATAGTGTTGCAAAACTGCATTTCCAATAATTCAATTTTTCTTTTAGAGCACTTTTTCATGCAAAATAAACTCTAATAATGCTGAAAACATGCTCTTTTAAATGCCTTCTATACAGAACCATGTAACACTAGATGTCCAAGCATTTACAAAGCTACTACATGTGCATTCAATTGCTCAATTTCCCCAAGCCCGCAAATGTTTTCACACCCGTAAATGGCAAATGAAGGGAGTTAAACACCTATCCATAGCACTGTAAATGCAAATAAAAAATCAATACTGCTCTGTAAATAATGGGGAAAACAATGACAGACATTAGAATTAACTGCACAACAGTCCAAAGCTCGCAAATCGGCAGGAATTTAACTTTATTTTTATGTTTCATTTTGGGGTTAAATCGATCACAAGTTAATACATATCAGTCCACCCATATGGGCTAAAACAGTATTGGCATTTATTTTCATAATTCTTTATTTTGTGGGTTTGCGAGTCTGATCGCATATCGGACCCCCGAACCTAATTGATTGACATGTAACCTCCATGTTTTACTGCCTTAATAATAACAGTCTCATTTTCTATTGGCTGATTCGAAATTGGAGGTTATGGGCTTGCTGAATTGATCATGTTCCCGCCCTGAATTGCTCCGAAACAGTGCATGGTTTACGGTTTTGGCTTTGGGACAGCAACTTGCAGCCTTGAGCAATTGAATAGCAGAGGGAACGGGAACCCGCAACGCACCCGCAGACATACGGCCGTCTGCAATTGAGTTGCGGGTTTTGAATTGAATATGGCCCATAGTATTATATGAGTTTCTGAATTAAATATATAAGTGAGTAGCATTTAAATATACTTAAAAAACACAATCTTTCAAACAATGCCATTTTCCTTCCTGGTGGTACAAGATCACCCAGTATGACAAAAATATTAATAATGTCTTCTCACTTCACGGAGAGCATTGTAGGGCAGCAGAACAAACATATGTTAATGCTTATTCTTTAGTTTTCAAGTCAAGAAGAATCCATTACATTTTTTTTTGGCATTTAGTTAATAAGACACAACAATGCCTAGAAGTTATGCCCAAAGGAACGGGAAGTAATGTAGGATATAAAGAGTTTGTGGCTTTCACAGTCATTTTCACCACTGTGAGGATGACTAGCTGAGCTAAAGACATCTGAGTTATTCATAAAATGATCCCTTCTCATATGCTCTGCTCTGTCTGTGAGGTGCCATACACAGTCATTTGTGTCTACAGTAAGTTGAAACAAGCAATATTTTCCACAAACAGCTCAATGGTAAGAGTCGGAATACTAGCCGCAAGTTTCCCCTCGACAATATCAAAACCAATGAAGGAGGATCATATACAGTAATGGATTCTCAGGGCGTAGGCTTGCAGCCAAACTACATGAAAGAATGCCATTGAAAATCACTACCCATGATGCTTATCAAGAGTCTGACAACAAAAACCAAACATAGGTCATGATATTCAATAAAAACTATAAGGATGATGGCAATAAAGGTTTTTTTAGACTTGAAGGCGGCATGGCTACTATAATGGAAAATGGTTGAGGTAATCCATGAGCAGTGACACTGCCTGGAAGTGAGAGCATCTATAACATTTGTGTGCAGCATGAGGTCCTCTGTAGCTTCCAATATGGCACCCAACTAGTTTCCTAAAGTGTAGAATCATAACCCTCTGTGCCACAAGATGTTTTATCACAGCTGTAATATTACTCTCTCTTGTCTCATATAATATATTGATACACAGTGGAAAAATACAAATTAAATCTAAAAATGGAGCCGAATTGAAGCAAAGATAACAAGCTGTAGACTGATCTACACCAAAATCTCTGGAACTGGATATTAGGATTTGAAGTAGGTAGCATTTTTCCCAAATATATGTTGGTGTAAAGAACTGTGTGACTATAAATATTAGGACTAAACAGCAATATATTGTAAACTGCACACAAATAAAATTGAGCTAGGAGTCACCTTTTAGTGTATCATGAGTTTATAGGTCATACAGTGCCTTGCAAAAGTATTCAACCCCAACTTTTTACCTATTTTGTTACATTACAGCCTTAAGTTCAATGTTTTGTTTATCTGAATTTTATGTGATGGATCAGAACACAATAGTCTTAGTTGGTGAAGTGAAACGCAGAAAATATTTACATAAAACTATTTTTTAGAAATAGAAAACAGAAAATTGGCATGTGCGTATGTAGTCACCCCCTTTGTTATGAAGCCCATAAAAAGCTCTGGTGCAACCAATTACATCCATAAGTCACATCATTAGTGAAATGATGTCCACCTGTGTGCAATCTAAGTGTCACATGATCTGTCATTATATATACACGAGCAAGAGGCACCACTAACCAAACACTGCCATGAAGACCAAGGAACTCTCCAAACAAGTAAGGGACGATGTTGTTGAGAAGTACAAGTCAGGGTTAGGTTATAAAAAAATATCCAAATCTTTGATGATCCCCAGGAGCATAAGGGGAAACACGTAAATGTGTTGGAATGGCCTAGTCAAAGCCCAGACCTCAATCCAATAGAAAATCTGTGGTCAGATTTAAAGATTGCTTTTCACAAGCGCAAACCACCCAACTTGAAGGAGCTGGAGCAGTTTTGCAAGGAGGAATGGGCAAAAATCCCAGTGGTAAGATGTGGCAAGCTCATAGAGCCTTATCCAAAGCAACTTGGAACTGTGATTGCAGCAAAAGGTGGCTCTACAAAGTATTGACTTTAGGGGGTGAATAGTTATGCACATTGACTTTTTCTGTTATTTTGTCCTATTTGTTGTTTGCGATGCAGACATTTAAATCAATAACTTGGTTGCGTAAAAACTGTTAGAAAACAGTAAAATATACAGCAATTTTAAACCATCAAAGTTACAATTGGTGATCAGTGCTCTTTTGATGATGTAGAGCAATATAGATGAAAGCAACATGACCAAGCTGAAGCCTGAAAATGTCCAGTAACACAACTGGAAAATGCTACAGGTGTTAACATACATGATACATTGTAAATATTTTGGTCTCTATCATCAACAGTTTAAATTAAATGTTATAATTTAACTTAACCACACGCGTCAACACTGGTGATAAATTATGCAGAACTGGCTTCCAAAAGCTGTTTATACAATATTATAGAATCTAGTAAGTACAAATTACAGTATAACCAAACTGAGGTGAGATTTCTTATTTGATTTTAAGTTTATTAATTGAGTTATTTTCTTTCAGTGAAATGTATGTTAAATCAATTGTCATCTATATTTAACTTGGCAATGGTATATAAAAGTTAATTAGTGAATACCTTGTATTTGCATAACTCTTTATGGGTATGGGGATACCTTGTTTCATTACTCTGTATTAGATGTAAGAATTATTTTGTGTGTTTCCTCTATGTAATCACTTTGGTCCCACTTGACGTGCAGAGGTAACATACTTTTATAAACAAGGCTTAGTGGCTACTGTACCCTACCCAACTTTCTTCAATATGCCACCATCAGTTATTTCTTAAAGCTGAGGATAAAATGATTGTCTGAAGGCAGGTACAGGAGTGTTGTTTGGTGTGAATGATCTATTAAGAGTTTGAAATTCTTACTGCCCACCTTTGAGGCGCACTGTGTAGAAGACCTTTCCCCCAACTGTCCTGTACTTGTGACTGCTATGGACAAATCATCCACTCAGAGCCTAGCACTAGTCATTCATTTTATAATCTATTTAGCTCTGCTATGTAATGTCTGTATATGAACTTAAATACAAATACAAGAGGAATTATTCAGCTGGAGAGGAGCTGTGCAGTATAGAAAATAATGGAATAGTGTATGTAACAGAGTTGTGTCCACTGTACTCAAATAAAACAAGAGAATTGTCCCAGTGTACTAGGAACCCTTCTATACGACTCCTCCTATTTATTATTTTAAAATTGTGTACGTGGTAGTGGCAGAGCATCTGGGTGATGTGATGGCTCTGCCTATATCTCAAAAAGGTTTTGAAAACAACTGGATGTAGCAGGATGGATGAGTCCAGCTACACCTGGGAGACTGTGGAAGTATGAGTATGAAGCTTGGGCAAATCTAGAAACCATACTAACCCTTATTAGCCAAAGAACTCTGACTATACATGGAAAATACTGTCCTAGCACTTGGCTGAGTGTGTTGCAGAGGGATGGGGGTGACAAGAGAGAATCTCTGAGGGATGATGTGTAAGTGCTAAAGGTGACGCAGTGTGTTTCCTTTGAAGAGCTTTCAAGATAGTACAGCAGTAAAACATGGGGGTTACTTGTCAATAAATTAGGTTTGGGGGTCCGATATACGATCAGACTTGCAAACCAGCAAAATAAAGAATTATGAAAATGAATGCCAATACTGTTCTAGTCCATGTGGTGGACTTACAGTGGATATAAAAAGTCTACACACCCCTGTTAAAATGTCAGGTTTCTGTGCTGGAAAAAAATGAGACAAAGATAAATCATTTCAGAACTTTTTCCACCTTTAATGTGATCTATAAACTGTACAACTCAATTGAAAAACAAAGTGAAATATTTTAGGTAGAGGAAAGAAAAAATATAAAAATAAAATAATATGGTTGCATAAGTATGCACACCCTTAAACTAATACTTTGTTGAAGCACCTTTTGATTTTATTACAGCACTCAGTCTTTTTGGGTATGAGTCTATCAGCATGGCACATTTTCACTTGGCAAGATTTGCCCACTCTTCTTTGCAAAAACACTCCAAATCTGTCAGGTTGCAAGGGCATCTCCTGTGCACAGCCCTCTTCAGATCACCCCACAGATTTTCAATCGGATTCAGGTCTGGGCTCTAGTTGGGCCATTCCAAAACTTTAATCTTCTTCTGGTGAAGCCATTCCTTTGTTGATTTGGATGTATGCTTTGGGTCATTGTCATGCTGAAGTTTCTCTTCATGTTCAGCTTTCTAGCAGAAGCCTGAAGGTTTTGTGCCAATATTGACTGGTATGTGGAACTGTTCATAATTCCCTCTATCTTAACTAAGGCCCCAGTTCTAGCTGAAGAAAAAACAGCCCCAAAGCATGATGCTGCCACCACCATACTTCACTGTGGGTATGGTGTTCTTTTGGTGATGTGCAGTGTTGTTTTTGCGCCAAACATATCTTTTGGAATTATGACCAAAAAGTTCAACCTTGGTTTCATCAGACCATAACACCTTTTCCCACATGCTTTTGGGAGACTTCAGATGTGTTTTTGCAAAATGTAGCCTGGCTTGGATGTTTTTCTTCGTAAGAAAAGGCTTTCGTCTTGCCACTCTACCCCATAGCCCAGACATATGAAGAATATGGGAAATTGTTGTCACATATACCACACAGCCAGTACTTGCCAGATATTCCTGCAGCTCCTTTAATGTTGCTGTAGGCCTCTTGGTAGCCTCCCAGACCAGTTTTCTTCTCGTCTTTTCATCAATTTTGGAGGGAGCTCCAGTTCTTGGTAATGTCACTGTTGTGCCATATTTTCTCCACTCTTCACTGTGTTCCATGGTATATCTAATGCCTTGGAAATTATTTTGTACCCTTCTCCTGACTGATTCCATTTAACAATGAGATCCCTCTGATGCTTTGGAAGCTCTCTGTGGACCATGGCTTTTGTTGTGGGATGCGACTAAGAACATTTTAGGAAACACCAACTAGAGCAGCTGAACTTTATGTGGGGTTAATCAGAGGCACTTTAAATGATGGCAGGTGTATGCTGACTCCTATTTAACATGATTTGGAATGTGATTGCTTAATTCTGAACACAGCTACATCCCCAGTTATAAAAGGGTGTGCAGACTTATGCAACCACATTATTTTTATTTTTTATTTTTCTTCCCTACACCTAAAAGATTTCAGTTTGTTTTTCGATTAAGTTGTACAGTTTATAGGTCACATTAAAGGTGGAAAAAGTTCTGAAATGATTTACTTTGTTTCATTTTCTTACAGCACAGAACCTGACATTTTAACAGGGGTATGTAGACTTTTTATATCCACTGTATATGTATTAACTCATTGATACGCAAGATCGATTTAGCCTTGAAATAAAACATAAAAATGTATTTAATTTCCTGCCTATTTGCAAGCTTGAGACTGTTGTGCAATTAATTCTAATGTCTGTCATCGCTTTCCCCGTTATTTACAGTGCAGGATTGATTTTTTATTTGCATATACAGTGCTATGAATAGGTGTTTAACCCCCTTGCGGGTCCTCGCTAGCACTCATAGGATTTCTAAATTTTTTTCCATTTACGGGTGAGAAAACATTTGCGGGCTTGGGGAAATTGATCAATTGAATACCGATTTAAGCAATCCTAACTCTTGCAAAAGTGAAAGATCAGACGCTTCGGGAGGCTGTAAGTTACTGGTTTAACCATCACTGTATTTTCAAGGCCGTAACTCTTAATCGTTTGGAGCCCGCAAAAAGACTCCAATTGAATAGCAAATTAACTTGCAACCTCACTTACAAGCTAATGGATCGAGCGAGAGCTCAATTGAATGGGGGGCCTTATGTTGTATGTTGTCCCTTTAATTCTGGCAAGCTTCTTTATTTTTTAAATATTTGCACTATATTAACGTCATATGCTGGACAGTTGAAGTGTATGTGCCTATACGGTTATGACATGTTTAACAATACATTCGTAAAGAGCTTGAGGCTTTAGCTCACACTTCGATAATGTGTCACACAGACACAAAGCCTGAGAACCACAGGGTTAAGGTGCAGAATAGGAACTGCACAGCCGATTTGTTTAAACGGTTTAGGCATGGCCAGTAGAAATGAAAAGAAGCTTGCTTTACACACACCACCCTTCATTGAGATTTCTGTCTACGATGGCTGGGTTACTGAAAGCTAAACACAGCATTGTGTGTTTACTATGAAATCCCTGCAGTGTTTACATTAGCTGCGCCGAGGCCCATAGTGACCTAACCGAATGCAGCTGTGATGACAGCATCACTAATGTCAGAATTAAGTGAGGCCGGATCCAGGACAGGGCACAAGTGACATAAACAGATTAGCAAAGTTCAAATGGAAATGCTTCTGGAAACAGTTTGTGAGTATAAAAAAACATGCAATTTACATCCTTGTTGTCCAAGATAAATACAACACTGAATATGTAGATACAGAGGCTGCTGTTCAGAGAGGACGGGAGGAATCATTTGACATGACAAGAGCTGTTAAAGATAAACACAGCCATACAATTATATTAGACAAATTTACATGTCCATATAATGGCTTCTTGTGTACAACATATGTTAGCAGCTGGATCTGCCCCCTTCGTCTTCCTAGAAAGCTGCATTGATATTGTCCTGGGTAGGGAGAATCATTGCTTTAAGGATTTATCATGCTCTGTGTTCCCACACAGAAAACAAATAAAAGCTGGAGGCTCCCTTTAACAATTTACTAAATGTAATTAATTTATTTCCAGATCAAGAAATCACATGGGTGCTCGGCTGAATATAAGTGCAATTTAAGGGGTAAATTAGATGTGTCACAGAATTACTTTGCTGATAGACTTCACCAGCTTTCGTTTTTCAGTTCCACATTATTATCCAATTATTATACATTCGGTGTCTCTTTTAAAAAAACAATTTAAATATTGTTCTTTATTTGGAATATGCTTGGTAGAAATCTCAAATTACTTGTGAACACTGCAAACTAAAAAGAAAATGTAAAAAATGTTTGGGTAACGAAATCACCCTTCTGTTTAGTTCATACTTTACTGCAATTTAACATAAGTTTATATATATATATATATATATATATATATATATATATATATATATATATATATATATATAAAATAAAGTATTTAAAAAAAATTCTGCTCAGAATTCAGAGAAATACATTTATTACACTGCATTCTGGGAACCTGGGCAGGGGCATGCAAATGTGTCCACAAAGGCTTCACCCTTGTAGTCTTATACAATTTTAAACACAGATTCCTTTAAGTGCATACCTGCTGTATTGCAGAACTTTAAGCAAAGTTGAGGATGGATTATACCCATAAGTCAGGTAACCTACCCACATATAGCTGCTTCAAAGTGACTGCCTTTCATCATTGTGGGGCTGGTTCCTAGCTTGTGTAGTAGATTATTTTGGGAGGTAGTTTACCACAGCATATATATTGATTGCAGCACCTGTGCTCAAATGAGGATATTAACAAAAGATGGCCTGTTACAAGTCTCTGAGGACAGGTTTGGGAATCAATGCTCTAGTATTTTTAAACTCACTCTAAATTTTCATTAGTTGTTACTCTAAAGACCCAGAAACAATAAGACTAAAGCAACATACCAAAGGTGCCAGTTATTGCAGTCATGAAAAGTCCACATATAAATATATTTATAATTGTATTTGGTTGTGATAAAAGATTTTGACTGGAAGTTTTAGATAACCGAGCTTGCAAATTGAACTATTTAAGCAGAAATTATTAGAGCATGGCCAGTTTGATAATAATAATAGTCACAGATAATAATACATTATAATATAATTGCTGATGTCTAATAATTATTCTTTTTTTTATGCCAAATGGACATGTTTGTATTTTTTAATATCCACCAATGTGAAACTCAATTATAGACTTGGATAAAGAGAGTTAGAGAGAGGGAGCTTGTACTTTTGCTTTGTCACATAATACAAGTTCAGTAACTTTTATTTACATATATAAACTTCCTTAAAGGGACATTGAACTCACTGTAAGTGCTCTTTATAGCGTGAAAGAGTACAACATTGTATGTTAAAATAATATTTTTTGAATTACACTAATAACACCTAAAATAATTTAAGTTTTAAATCTCTTATTTGCATACAGTCTATCTGCCCACTGGCTGTTGCATGAGTAATTATCAGATTGGTGAGTGCAGCATGCACAAGGTGTGAGGCTGTGATTGATAGGCACAGCATCCCTGTGGACTCAGGCTACACTAAACTGACCAGTTAACACATAGCTGTCCTGTTTTAAGTGAGTCCAGTATTCCATGCCTGCACAAATAAATTTAGGGGCTTTTTTTTTGTTTTATTTGATCACTGCACATAGTTGCATGGAGCACCGGAGCATGGAGCACACAGCACGAACCCCCATGCATTGATCTGCATTTCTCAAATTCCAAAGAGGCAAGAGAGCAGACATCTGAATGTTTTGCCTCTAAGAAATATAAAAAGTTAGCCAAAAACCTTACCATTAACTTGAATGTGGTGATCACCACTGCAACCTGAATGGTTGCAGTGATGTAGAGCAGTATGTAGGCACACATATAAATATACATTTTATTTTATTTGATTTCTCAGTGAAAAATGCACTTATTTTAAAAATTCAGAATGCTTTTAGGAGATCTTTACAGTTATGTGGTCCAGATCACCTAAATAAGTGGCTCTTTAAGTACACTGCTTCAAATAAATACAGTATATTTAGCTAAATCATCCCTTTAATGGAATGTTTGCATAACAGCTTAGAGCAAGTATTCTGAAAGTATTAATTGTATGTTTGTTTTTATTCTCCACTTATTACTACCAATTAGAATTGCCACAGAAGTAGTATTTCAGGAACAGCGACATGGTTTATGAATTATTATGATAACTAAAGATGAGAATTATATGTATGGAAAAAATGCAAATCTGCCCTTAAAGGGTGGAACTTATACACTAATATATGCACTAAAAATGTTGTTGCTTAAGCTCACTGAAATTGCAAATCATCAGATATCCAAGCTTACAACCAGGGAACAATTTAAACATTTATTTATTTCTAATAAATATGATTTGTGGTAAAAAAAAAAATCATGAAATTGACAAAAGGAGGCAATCAAAGGGAAAGTGCAAGATCTCATGACTCTACATATTAATGACTTACTAAAGCAGTTGTTTAGTGAGAGAAGATATAAAGATAAACATTCCAGTTAAGAGGTGCTGGCAAAGTAGACACCAACTGAATGTCTTTGTTAAATGCAAATAGTATACAAAACTGCTTATATAGGGAACTGGAAAGAATATATTATAATCCCCATCTTTTACTCTTCTCCCATTTTACAATGTATTGCCCCACAATCTACCATAAAACAGATCATTTTCCCTACTTTTTTTTTCATTTTGGAGGGAATTGTCAGTTTGTTCTAATGGCAGCAACATTGTATATTTTGGTGTCATAGCTCTCAGAATGGTACATGTCACAGGGATTTGAGGCAGTTTTGCTGGAACTAGGGATGCAGATAGTGCTATATTATAATGTCCAGTGTAGGGGATGTGTAAATAGGAAATAATAATCTCTAACATAAATATATATATATATTACCAGTTGATAACTGGAATTTGGGAGGACCCTTTCGCCCATATCTCCTTTACAAACCACTCCTCACTCATCACTTACCTCCACGCCGTTTTCATGTCACCCACCCCCCTCTTCCTGCATTTTATCATTTATTCTATCCCTTGGCCCTCTAAGCAGGCCGAGAAAGCTTTGCCAACACCACCAGATACTCAGGGAGAGGGATACGACCACAAATATATATATATATATATATATATATATATATATATATATATATATATATATTCATTGAAAACTTTTATTTGTTGGAACTCAGGAGTAAACATAAAACAAACAAATGTAATTAATATATGCCAGTTCACAGTTCAATAAAATCTACATTTGCATAATTCTTAACCCTTGCTTCTGTGGAGCACCTTTACTAGTAGGCTTATAGAATTTTGAATTATATTGATCAAAGCTATTAATATTGTTCAGTTGGGATGGGGAACCTGAGGCCAAATGAGTGGCCATCTACCTGATGATAGTGCTTTCAGTACTTCTGGCCTGGCACACAAACATGTCTACATACAGTAGGTGCAGTCATCACTGCCTCTTGAGATCAAAGTAGAAGCATTACTTTATTTTAATATAATGAACTGGAAGGTACTTCATGAATTTCAGTGACCAAGCACAGCCATTGGAGGGGCCATGTATAAGAAATGGTAACCTCGCATGGAAAATATATAGGACAGAAAGTAACGAGAAGGGGAAGAAAAATAGTTAATCAAACTCACAACCGAGAAGCAATCTAAAATAATGAGTGTGACGATGGAGCCAGTGGCTCTCAGTGATATCACATTCACAAGTAAATGATAATGGACGATCTCTGAGTTTTAGACAGACACTCATATTTGATATTGATATACCAGTGGAGATGCCTCTGGAAAAAGAAAGCTGATGAGAACCACTATTTGACACAAATTCTTCTAGTGTATTATATTTGCGCTCCTCTGTATTTCCAGCAAGTCTACCACTTCTTCCATGAACATTAGATGTTAGTGTATATGATACAGAACTCACCAGAGCTCATTAGAAAAGGAGATTTCTGCAAAAATATAATGATTGTCAATTCTCCATGCCACAAACTCCTATTTGCACATATTATTGTATTTTTACAAAATAAACAAGCCCCCCTTAATTTTGTAAGTTATTGAGTATTGTATTGACCTGACCAAGCGCATAAGCAACAGTGTGCTTATATGCCATATTTATGAAACTTTCCCATTTATATGTTACACTCGTATGTTTCCATAGGATGATATAATCACTGTAGCTCAGTGTTTAAAGTTTTGGTCTTGAATAAACAGAGCTACACCGCAGTAGTGTGGGCTGTGGTCTTACCAACTCTGTGTGTGATCTCGGGTACATTTTATCTCCATGTGTAAAGTTTACCCAAGGGTAAGAGGATAGTAAATAATATAATTGTCCCTTTCCCTTCATCGGAAGTCGTCCAGATCAGACGGTCTACTGGACCATGTCTTGCCAGGATTCCACCAGAGGTGGCTGAATGAATGCCTCTTAAGTGTAGCTGAAAAGTACTTTTGAATTGAGAGTTGCAATATAATTACTAGATGTCGTCACTGGATGTCTACTGTACAATTATGAGTGCATGCCTATCTTTATTAGGATCCCAGGCAGCCCTTCCCAAAAATCTACTATATGAGAGTTTCACTGTATTATTATCTATGAGTTTTCTTTGCAAGCAGCATTGATTTGACTAGATATACATTTAACTTGATTTTTTTGTTTAACTACCATAAATGTTGCTGGCAAACACAGAGTTAAAGAGAAGCAGACACCAAGGCCCTCATTCAATTGCTATTTTGGACAATTGAATAGGGGTCTAAATAAGCACATAACATATTTTTTTTAAATAAGTTTTTAGTTAGTGAAAACCTTGCTTTTGGATAGATATTTATTAACTAAAAAATTATTTAAAAAATATATGTTATGCGCTTATTTAGGGCCCTATTCAATTGGCCAAATTGCAATTGAATGAGGGCCCAATAAAGCAGCAGCTGCACTAGGACTCGAATTTCCCATGATAGATTTCTTGACTTGTACTGCCCTCTAGTGGGATTTAGTAGAAAAGCAATCTGAGGATGCTCCGATAAAATAGAATGATTGTGCACTGTTTTTTTTCTTTCCTAAAATTAAAAAAAGACACATATCTGAGTTGTAAGTTATCTAAAACTTTGCATTAATAAAGTTATACATTTTTAATGTGCTTTATAATTTTAAATGTTTTTAATGTTTATTGAGTTAGTCTGTGAGCATTTATAAGTGTTCGATTAACACATTATTATTCTAAAATGACCAAAATGCCTTATATCAATGTTAGCTGGTATATAAATATAATACCTAGATCAGTGACAGGGATGCACATATGGCCCTGAGTCCTTAAAGGGATATGACATTTTCTGCCCTTTATAGGCAAAAAGCAGCTTATGTATATGCAGCACATCTCATAAAACATCTTATTTTTATTAATATCTAAAAATCCCTCTAATGGTTATGTTGACACCTCCAGGGGTGTCTACACAGGCATCGGATCCCCCAAATCAGCATGCAGCATTAGGGGAGCAATATTAACCAACTATTTACCTGCTGTTGCTTGTTCAGCCAATCTCCTTGCAGCTTCCTGTCTGTATGTCAGCAGCAATGCATATCACATGTCTTTGATACACTACATATCCTAGGCTGCTTTGCAAACAGAAACCCCAGAGTTAATTCAAAAGTTTCAGCTAACCTGATTGGCCAAAACAAATGATTTTAAATGTGATGCTAATTTAGCCTGGGTTTGGAGGGTGTTAACCCTAATTTGCAACTGTCAGGAATTACAAGACATTTTGCTGACTTCTATGTAAGGGTTTAAATGTTTATTTCTGGATTTTTTGGGGGGGATTCTCCTCTATCAGATGCATTCATAATCTAGCAAACTTACATCATTCTTTAAGAGTGCCACCCAATGCGTTTAACCCATTTTATTTTACTCATAGCAAAATAGAAAAATCATTGGGGAAAAAGAGGTAATTCATTAATAGAGTTACTGGACATGTTCAGGAGTTCTAATTAATTACTTATTTGTGGTGAGATAAAATGGACTCTTTATGTTTAAAATGAACACACTCTCCCGCTGTAGAGAACAGGCTGGGGGCCACAGTGTCTGAAAGCCAAACAAGGACCCTGGGCCACCCGC
The DNA here is from genome assembly GCA_027410445.1 of Discoglossus pictus. Classification (NCBI taxonomy): domain Eukaryota; kingdom Metazoa; phylum Chordata; class Amphibia; order Anura; family Alytidae; genus Discoglossus; species Discoglossus pictus. Next base: position 155,321,816 of record CM050166.1, on the reverse strand, counting down.
TGTCCACCATTGGCCTAGATTCATCAAAATAGAGAATTGAGTTTGAGAATTTTGAACATATAGTGAGACTTTCACTTTCCAACGCCTCTTTTTCATTTTAATTTCCTCTAATAATATTTCAAGGTCTTGTGATAATACTGTATATCCTAAAAACGTACTGTTCACATTACATATTCAAACACTTTTCATATTAAAATGTGTCATAAAGAAAAAACATATATTTATATATATTGTATAATGAAAAACATATATATAATTATATATGTACTTGTAATAATGTATACACAGTAGACTCTCAGTTAACCAGCACCCATTGGGATTGGTAGATGCCAGATAAATGTAGTTTCTGGTTGCTTGAGAGTTACTATTAAATGAGGCCTTGGTGAGCTGCACATAGGATGCTATCACATATATAGTTGTGAGCGTACGGGCCGTTGCTCACGCTTGCGGGCTCGCACAGCGAGCCCGCAAGAACTGCGTCTTTCGCAAAGCGAGGGACGCAGTTTCCCGCAAATGCAGGTCCTCGCGAAGCGAGGGCCCACATTTGCGATGGTGGGAGCCTCCCAACGTCCCCGCAAATGCGGATCCTCACGAAGCGAGGGTCCGCATTTGCGGAGGTGGACGCTCCAACGTCGGCAGTGTTAACACACACATACACACACACAACTTTTTAACAAAAAAAAACTCAAAGGCGCCTCACACCTGCTTACACACAAACACACACATGCAAGACTTAAAAAAAAACACACCAAAAAGGCCCCTCACACGCTCTTAACACACATACGCACGACTTAGAAACAAGACTTAAACAAGACTTGGCTTTTACGTCGTACACGTAAAAGCCTACTGCGTCTCTTGCAAAAAAATATGGCCGCATCGCAACAAAATACGGCCGCCAAATGACCCATTCCAAACGCTGCGCATCAAAACATCACAAACACAAGAAATAAACACAACGAACACATAAAAAGCTTACTTACAGCAAGGGGGGGCATCCGGCACCTCCAAAAGTTAACTTACACGTCCATTAAAGTCCAAAAAAAGAGTTGAAAATGCCGAAGATCGCCTAAGCGAGAGAAAAAATGGCCGTGGAACAAAACGAAAACGAGGCTTCAGACGTAACTACACTACAGTAACTCGCAAGAATGAAACACATACTATGTGGAACATACCACATTCATATTAAACACCATTTTGAACACTACTACGCACAAAATGGCGGATGGAATGCAAATAGCGCATACGTATTGCGTTCTAACGGTCTAGGGCACTTGAAAGTTTAAAAAAATACTGCATACTTTCCAGAAATTTCTACAAGGTTATAAATACTGCCTACTTTCCAGAAAATTCTACATTTCTACTCAGGTGATGAACGGAGTGACTTCATAGTTAACTGCTGCTCTTACTTGAGAAGACAATTCTTTTCTAATTTACTACTTTACATTGTGCAAATTACAACTGAGAGGTAAGCTATAATATATTACATTTTATAATCAAGACAGGACAAAAAAAAAATGTAACTATGAAAATGTGATTTATGTATAGTCACATGTCACACACACATTTATGTGTGTAGGCCCAAAAAAAAATAAGGTTCATTTAACAAAAAAACAAAAAAAACATTTTAACTATCAAAATGTGATTTATGTATAGTGACATGTGCCACGCACATTTATGTGTATAGGCCCTGCAACAAACTGATCCTAAAACAAACTAATTAAACAACTACATTTAAATGGCAATACAAAAAAAAATAATGTAATATTAAAATATGATTCAGGTATACTTGTTATGGATTAGGATCAGTACAAAATGCATAACTGTATTCGTGCACCTACTTATATATCTTATCTTTGCAGTATTATCGTATAACCAAGTTTTACTAATAAATGCTGATTCAGAGGGAGCTCTAAGATGGAGAATTTGTCACTCCCCTTTCTTACAAGATGAAGGCAGCACAATTTCCGGTCTGTTAAGGATGACGGGTCTTATAACACACCCTGAACACGAGGAGGAAAGAGCCATCTTGTCTTTGTTCTAAACTTCTGACCAATGAGAGGAAGACTCATCCCCCTGTGGGATGAGTCCTAGAGACTCCCTAATATTTTAACCCAATGTCTGACCAGGGTCTCGTAAAAGCAGACACCTCAGAACCAATGAATTACCGAATAAACCTGATGTTTTGCTTAATTGTAACTTTTATCTGATTACTATAAACTATATAAATGATGGCTGACGTAATAAAAGGAGCAGAGAGAAAGCTGTATACCAGAACTATGTGTTGGTGTATTATTTCTCTAAGGTGTGCACACTATACTGGTAATTTGGCCAGGGACAGATATCTCTGAAAAATACTTTCTTTATTTACTAAAACATACTCATATGTGACACGCACATATATGTGTATCATCCATGGTCACATGTCACACACACATTTATGTGTGTAGGCCCAAACAAAAAATAAGGTTAATTTAACAATTAAAATATGATTCATATATAGTGATATGTCACAAGCACAAAAAAAAATACATTTAACTCCGAAAATGTGCTTCACGTATGTGACATTTATGTGTGTAGGCCCGAAAACAATCTAATGTTAATTGAAACTAATTAAAGAAGTACATTTAAATGACATTAATTTATTGCAATTCAATATATAACCTAAAGCTCAATCTTTCTACTTTTTTTAATATTCAAGGGTTTTTACTGTTTGCTTTCCTCGGGATTTCCTGTATATTGAAGTTAACAATTCTTCACATACAAATTGCATGTTAAGAAACCATTTCCTAAAGTTTACAATAATGATTAATTTTAAGTTCCACTATTCTTACATTCAAATGTTAATACAAAATGCTTTAAGAATTATTGTTCACCAAGAGAACATTTTACAAAACTAAACATGTTTTAATTTCACAATACTTACAACTGTCACATAGATATACACATCTCATTGCCGTCATTTTTTGACGGGCAAGTCGCTAGTTCTAAGTATATTTGTCAGTGAGGACATTCTAGCAGCAGCAGCTTTCACTCCTTACTTGCTCACTCTGGTGGAGTTCTGGTTGCTTGAGTTCTGGTTAACTGAGAGTCTACTGAATGTGAATAAAATAGCAAAAAAATGTGTCATATTTATATTATACTATTATGAAGTAATAGTAAGTAAAATGTTTTAGAAAGCTTAAAACAAAGAAATATGGCCTAATTTCAACTAATATATTCAATTTTGCTTTTATGATGGAAGATGTTTAATTTTATTATTAACGGCATTAGATGTCTCCATTCTGTTATGTTTCTTGTAGGGAATGAAAAAAACATTTTCTGTACAACTAAATATCTTAACGGAGAAGACTTGTTTTTCGCTCAGAATTACTTCAATTGCCCTCATTCAATTGTAATTTGCCCAATTGAATAGGGCTCTATATAAGCACATAACATATTTTTTTAAATAAGTTTTTAGTTAGTAAACATCTATCCAAAAGCAAGGTCTTCACGAACTAAAAACTTATTTAAAAAAAATATGTTATGTACTTATTTAGAGCCCTATTCAATTGGCTAAATGGCAATTGAATGAGGCCCATAGTGAACAGGGTTTCAACTGCTGCTAAGGTTTCTGGGTAGTGACATGCAAATGTGGCTCGGAATGTGCCATCTTTTTGTCTCTAGCCCACTTAACATGGGTTCTATTTAGGACTATGGGCTCTGCTTTCAGCAGCTATCAGATCATAGCCTTGGATTAGAGTACAGAGCCAGAAACCACTCACCGACAGATTCACACTTATATGGGGCTCGTCAGTGTGAGGCGGGTTCTGATAATGGTAAAAGGAGGCTGGAGAGAATACTTTGACCAGGCATTCATTATACTATTTTGGGTAGATAGGTGATCGAAAAAACCTCCTCTGTATTTCCAGCAAGACTACCACTTCTTCCAAGGACATGAGATCTTATTGTATGCAATACAGAACTCACCAGAGCTCATTAGAAAAGCAGATTCCTGCAAAAATATAAAGATTGCCAATTAACCATGACACAAACTCCTATGTGCACATATTATTATATTTTAGATAAAATGAACTTTGTAAGTTAATGAGCAAAAATAAGGTTTTTGTATTCATCAAGAAACTGTTATAAGATACTTTAATTATAAAACATATTTAAAAACATGCATTGTGAAACACAGAAGCATAACTCTTGGTTTTAAGGTGTCACAAGAAGAACCCTCGCCGCCTGTGGTTTTGGTATATGTTCATTATTTGTCATTTTAACTGAAACACCTCTGTATTACAACTACAATGTAGAAATTAACATTTGAAATAAAGTTGCAAAGATTGGCTCCCTCTGGTGGTCAAAATAATTAAATACAAAAATGTCATTGTTGAACTTCAAATTTCCAATAAAAATATAAACCCAATTTTACACATTGTTACAAATTTACACACTTTACCATATTTATGAATTAATACTTATGCAAATAATTTGGCATTTTGTTTGGATGGAATTTTAGAGAGATATCTATGTGTTTCATTCAACATGTACTGTTACATTTTGTTCTAATTTATAGTAAAGCCTGAGGTGTTGTCTTATAATTTATTTTATTTCAATACAAAACATTACACATACATACTGTTTATACATTCTAAACTTCTATCAATTGGTTAGTTTGTAAGCAACATTAAAAACACAAATACACAAAAGGACATAAAAAAAGAGAATTGCATTGGAGATATTTAGGGCCTCATTCAATTGCTATTTGGCCAATTGAATAGTGCTAAAAATAAGCACATAGCATATATTTTTTAAAGAAGTCTTTAGTTAGTGAAAACCTTGCTTTTGGATAGACGTTTACTAACTAAAAACTTATTTCAAAAAAATATGTTATGTGCTTATTTAGAGCCCTATTCAATTGGCCAAATTGCAATTGAATGAGGGCCTTAGAAATTAAATGTGTCCTGTTTTGCATGACAGATTTGTTCAAACGGGGAGAGTTGTCGATTAAGGCCCTCATTCATTTGCAATTTGGGCAATTGAATAGGGCTCTAAATAAGCACATAGCATTTTTTTTAAAGAAGTTTTCAGTTAGTGATAACCTTGCTTTTGGATAGATGCTTACTAACTAAAAACTTCTTTAAAAAATATGTTATGTGCTTATTTAGATCCCTATTCAATTGACCAAATCGCAATTGAATGAGGGCCTAAGTTTGGTATGATTTAAATCTGTCCCAACAATGTTTAAGCCTATTATATTCCATCCACTTGTTTGCGGGGAGATCATATTTTTGGCCTAGTTCTGCAAAGGAATATAATCTTTCTTTGTTGTATAAATCTTTTATTTTTAAAATACGTGTATAATTCAATGTATACTGACAAGGTGCATTGTATAACTCATGAATGACTCTATGTGGAGTGAATGCAGTTATAAGAGATGGGGAGATCTATGTTATATTGATCCTGTGATGTGATTCTTTTTAATTAGCCCTGATTAGACTGCGGGTGGTGCTACCCAAATGTGTATACACTGCAATATAAATTATATTGTTAGTTGGTCAGTCTGTGTGCGTATTTGTACAAGTCATCAATCTAGATTTCTTCAAACATTTTCAATGATAGAGAGGCACATTAGTAAAACTATAGTGTCAGGAATCAGCCCAGGATTACTTGTTTACTTAATAAGTTTCAGTTATAATAAGTGAGGTGGTCTGAAGTCTGGAAGATTCCTCTGTGAGATTAGATGAGCAACTGCAGCAAACCCTATAAACTCTAGAATTGTATTAAAGGTCCGAGATCCTATATTTTAAGCATACTAAATGATACAATATAGTAATATGTAGTAATAAAGGTTTAAAAATGACTTTCAGTCCATTAAGTTCAACCTTTTAAGATCTCTTATGATCTGCAATATGCAGATTAAATATTAATTAATTAGTTGTTAATTATTAATCAATTATTTAATTATGTATTTTTTATTTTATTTTTAATTATTAATTTATCCAGAGGAAGGCAAACAGAAAAAAAAAAAAAAAGTGAGACTTAGCCAATCGTCTCAAAGATACATATTAAAGAGGTGTTGTCATGATCCCCCTGACCATCATATGATCCACCCAGAAAGATTAAGATTTTTAAAACAGACTATTACTGGGGGGTGGAGCTAACCGTTGATGTGACTAGTCGCATGCAGCGTTGGCTCTGTGGCTAATATGACTTAGAAAGTCCTTATTTTGGCCCAAACTCTGCCTAAACCCCCGAAGGGGAAAGATAATAGACGTGTAAAGCGGATCCATAACGGATAAACATCCCAATTGCTCCCCGTGCTGACAGTGCGGAGGCCTGGGAGGCAGTCATCGACCGCACCGTGCGCTCCCCCAACAGCAGAGCTTGGCCCAGAGCCAAGGAGACCCAGCCTAGAGCCTTAAGGGCCAGCACCAAGACCAGAGCTCCCGTTGTCCTGCCCTGGGTCCTCCAATCGGAAACAGACCCTACAGCTAGGCCCCAGCCAGCCCCTACACCATCAGCAAGGACCAGAAGGAGCCAAGAACAAAGCTGCAAGATGGGGCATGATCCCTACCTGCCATAGAGCAGCCAGCTTCAAGGAACCCTAAGACTGCAAGACCCCATTGTGGCTGTGCGGCAATAAAGGTACTGGGATATCGGCATGAGGCTCTAGGTGCACCATTTTTCGGGGATATATTGCTGCCCAGATCTACAGTAACCCAAGCCCCACAAGCACCAGGTAACGGATTGCGTGCCTGCTTCCTTTACACCCCCCTCCCCCCCTCTGTTTACCCCTTTGAAAAAACAATCTACACAATATCTCACACTGGGCCGTGGAGACTCCATATCTTTGGTTGCTGGGGACTTGGCTAACACTTGCATACACCATTTATTATCTTCTCCTGCGATATTAAACTTGGAACTGCTTACAAAATGACCACTGGACTTTGCTAACGCCCTTTGTTGATCATAACATTTTACTCCCTGGGAGTGTCCACAGCAACCTGACTTGCTTCAGGGTTATGGTCTCTTTGATTTGAGTTGTATTTTACCTACTCTCCTGGACATTTATCTTTATCTGTATGCTCCTCAAGATAACACCAGTCCGTCTCATAATCTATGGATTTATGCTACCTATAATTGCAAATCCCCATGCTCAAGCCTCCATTGCAGCAAAACACTATTTATCAGCAGCAGAGGCTTTACAATACTGATCTTGGGCGCCACCTACTGTTGACAAGTGGCTCCACCACTCCTTTTGTCTTCATGCCTCACTTCAGCTCAACTAACCAAGCCTGAAAACAATTAATAAAGTGAAATATATCCTTGACTCACACCACCTGCTTCCCTTGGGTATATTACAAAGCGCTATACATTTGTTTTCAACGTGCTTAAATCATTAGCAGTTCCTACAGATTGACTGTGACCAAAGCCCGCTTAAAGCTTTTCAACATGGGCAAACCAAAGAAGAACCAACAATCTGAAACCATCACTGACCATTTCAATAGACCTCCCCAGAGTCAAAGCCCACCTTTGGATACTACTGCAATCTCTCCGGATGGCTCTGACTCAGAGGGATCAGGGGGCTCTCCTAATCAGGCACGAAATTGACAGCACTGACTTTGCCTCAATTTGAAGACCTCCTTTAAATACACCTGACAATGGCGGTTAAGGAGTTCTGTCAAGAGCTATTGGAACTAGGTCAAAGCACCCAAGCCTTGGAAACAATTACGGATCAGCTGGTGGAATCTCAGGCCAATAACAGAAATTATATTGTACATAATACCACACTGATCTTATCTCTAGAAAACAAACTAGAAGATGCCATAATATACGTCTATGCAGCATCCCAAGGTCAGTCATAGATCTATTACCATACCTACACTCCACCCTTGCCACTATTCTTCCAACCCACCCCGAAAACATGTGTGAAATTGAACGGGCTCACAGAGGTGGCATAGGCAACCAAGACCAACCCAAAGACATTATTGTCAGATTCCTGGGCCAGAAAACCAGAGATGATGTTCTGGCAGCCCCAGGAAAATGCCCTCAACCTCAGGCCCAGATCGAGCACTACTGCACATCTATGCAGACTTAGCACCGTCAACTCTACTAAAATGCAAACTGCCCAAATCAGCCCTGCTCATCCTAATGAAGAACAACATAAAATACAGATGGGGCTTGCCCTTTAGCCTCCACTTCCAGATGGGCTCCACTTCATTTGTTGCACATACCCTGGAAGAATGCCGCACCCACCTTCTTCAGCTCAACTTGATCTCGAACTTGGATCTTCTAGACACCATGGAATCTCACCTGCCTTCAAGACCGTCCAAGTAGTGGACTGAGGTCCAAGGACATTAAAAAAAACAAAGTCTCAACCTACCCCCTCGAGTCCTCTGGTGTCCCCTTCCAACTCTCCACCTACCAGACTGTTGGTGACTCACTAACTGGTTAAACAGAACATTCCTGGAACTCTGGGGGGAACAGGAGAGCCCTAGGACTATTATCTCCTTCCTTCTGTATGCTGATGATGACATGTCAAGCTGTTAACATACAGCCTCATAGTGTGGCTGTTTCTTTGAACTTTAAGGTTCTTTACTATGTCTCCCTTACCTCTGGCACATTTGTGCCTTTAGTCCATTTGTGAGGACTACTATGTGCCAAAACCTCCAATTTCTTCAATTTTTTATTTTTTTTAAAATTTACCCTATTTTCCCCCTTTTTTGTAGTATTTCAAACAGCCCTGTTAAACGTTAAACTCTCTCTATCTAATAGCTTTCTATGTACCCACCACCTGGGGGAAACCTACATTTAACTCTAAATTCACAACTTGATAGATCAGCTCAGAACCGAGGTGACATGTTTTCTACCAAGATATCCCGGATAGATTCCCTATTGCAGGATTTACACATGGTAGATGCCTGGATCTTGCTCCACCCAACAGATTACACTTTTTATTCTCCTGCCCATAATTCGTACTCGAGAATATGTATCGATTCATTCCCTCTCAGACTATTTAACAAAATCTGAGATACATCCATGCACTTGGTCTGATCACTGTCTGGTTAATGTCACTATTGCTTTTGGTGCATGGAACATAAGTTAGGTTCATAAGTTAGGTTCAGACAATGATAAATAGAGATTAACATTTAGCAAAGGAAGGACGGCCCTGTCTTTGAGCCAGGAATCCAATGTCCATGTTGTATTCCCAAAGTACTTAGGATAGAAACTCGCAGACTTACAATATAAGGGATAGTGAGTGGTAAAAGAGGGAAAGAGAGGCCTCTATTTAACCCCATAAGCCTCTATTTAACCCTATCTGTCATGGGGCTCTATACAGAGCCCAATGAGACCCTAATTAACCCTGTCACTCATGAGGCTCTCTATACAGAGCCCCACGAGACCTTAATTAACCCTATCACTCATGGTGCTCTATACAGAAGCCCCAATGAGTCCCTAATTAACCCCATCGCTTATGGGGGTCTATACAGCCCCCCATAAGCCTCTATTTAACCCTATCACTCATGTGCTCTATACAGAGCCCCATAAGCACCCTAATTAACCCTATATCTCATGGGGCTCAATACAAAACCCGGGAGACCCTAATTAACCCTGTCACTCATGGGGCTCTCTATACTCATAAGCCCCTTAATTAACCCTATCACTCATGGGGCACTATACAGCAATATTTTGACCACAATCTGACCACAGATTTTCTGTTGGATGGAGGTCTGGGCTTTGACTAGGCCATTCCAACACATTTACATGTTTCCCCTTAAACCACTCAAGTGTTGCTTTAGCAGTGTGTTTGGGGTCATTGTCCTGCTGGAAGGTGAACCTCCGTCCTAGCTTCAACTCACGCACAGAGTGGTACAGGTTTTGCTCAAGAATATCCCTGTATTTAGCACCATCCATCTTTCCCTCAACTCTGACCAGTTCCCAGTCCTGGCTGCTGAAAAACATCCCCACAGCATGATGCTGCCACCACCATTTTTCACTGTGGGGATGGTGTTCTTTGGGTGATGCGATGTGTTGGGTTTGCCCAGACATAGCGTTTTCTTTGATGGCTGAAAAGTTCAAATTTAGTCCCACTAGACCAGAGCACCTTCCTCCATACCGTTTGGGAGTCTCCCACATGCATTTTCGCAAACTCAAAACATGCCATTTTGTTTTTTGCTGATAGTAATGGCTGTCTTCTGGCTACTCTGCCATAAAGCCCAACTCTATGGAGTGTACAGCTTATTGTTGTCCTATGTACAGATACTCCAGTCTCTGCTGTGGAACTCTGCAGCTCCTTCAGGGTTACCTTAGGTCTCTGTGCTGCCTCTCTGATTAATGCCCTCCTTGGCCGGTCCGTGAGTTTTGGTGGGCGGCCTTCTCTTGGCAGGTTTGCTGTTGTGCCATGTTCTTTCCATTTGGTTATGATAGATTTGATGGTGCTCCTGATGATCATCAAAGATTTTGATATTTTTTTATAACCTAACCCTGGCTTGTACTTCTCAACAACATTGTCCCTTACTTGTTTGGAGAGTTCCTTGGTCTTCATGGCAGTGTTTGGTTAGTGGTGCCTCTTGCTTAGGTGTTGCAGCCCCTGGGGCCTTTCAAAAAAGGTGTGTATATGTAATGACAGATCATGTGACACTTCGATTGCACACAAGTGGACATCATTTCACTAATTATGCACCAGCACCAGCGCTTTTTATGGGTTTCATAACAAAGGAGGTGAATACATACGCGTATGCCAATTGTCTGTTTTCTATTTCTAAAAAATAGTTTCATGTATATATTTTTCTCATTTCACTTCACCAACTTAGACTATTGTGTTCTGATCCATCACATGAAATTCAGATTAACAAAACATTGAACTTAAGGCTGTAATGTAACAAAATAGGTATAAAGTCAAGGGGGTGAATACTTTTGCAAGGCACTTTATCTGGAACACTTGGTTGGCTTCCTCTCATAGTATTCCTATCCTCTAACAAACCTATCAACTTTCAAATTGGAACCCAACTTGGCTGGCTCAGGATCCCCACAGAGATACGGTGGGAGGTACGTCTAGAGCTCTATGGTAATACAGTATATATTTGTGATACACTTTTATGTGATGTTCTTGTATATCTAGACAGTGTTACCTTTGTTAAATACGTTTTATGAATCTACGCAAGACCCTCGGGTAGCCCAATTGTTTCACTAAATGAGTTCCTTTTTTGCTACCCCTGTGTACTTTGTTGTATCTTTTGTATCTTGACATCTTTGCTAATTAATAAAACTGATTGTTAAAAAAACAAAAAACAACAGACTTTTACTCTGGCTGCATAATGACTTGAGGGAGCTTACAATATCTGGACTCTTATTTATGTGGTTGTGGGATGGGGAAATTGTACATTGTCTGACACAGCTGCATAGGGACTGGACTCAGTAGTTGTTTTATCGTTATTTAATATGTTTTTATGTTATGTTGCTTCTCTATGGGCCTCATTCAAATGCTATTTGGCCAATTGAATAGGGCTCTATATAAGCACAGAGCATATATTTTTTAAAGAAGTTTTTAGTTAGTGAACTTCTATCCAAAACAATGTCTTCAATAACTAAAAACATCTGTAAAAAAATATGCTATGTGCTTATATAGAGCCCTATTCAATTGGCCAAATCACATTTGAATGAGGCCCTATGTATGTATAACTTATGATGTTAGATACTGTGTCCACCCTCCTTGATGACAGTTTAAATTCAAAATGAAAGTTCCATTGCTAGTCAGTAACTGTTACATAGAAAGTCAGTTATGCTCCAGACTTGATAGGAATGAGGGACGCAGATATCACCGTCTCTGACAAGATAAACATGTTATGAATTTCTACAGCAATAAAAAAAGCAGGGTCCTTTTCTATTTGGAAGCTGCACAGATTCAGAACAGTGGGATTGAGCTTTGCGGCACAGCACCACCTGGTGGTGTAAAAAATGTACTGCAGGCAAAGAACTACCATCCACCGATCTGGCTCATAAGGCGCGCCGACAAAAGAGGCCTTGAGCTATGAAAGGCGCACCCGAGGGCTTGGGGGGCCAAGTGCCTGCACCGAACATAGTGATGGCCTCGCTGTCGACTCAGCGCCGTTCAAGTTGCACCACATTGGAGGATGGAATAGTTCTTTGCCTGCAGTACATTTTTTACACCACCAGAGTTCAACCCCAGTCTTCTGGATCTGTGCGGCTTCCAAATAGACTAGATCCTAAAAGCAATTCCTGATTCTTTTTTATATGCTGATCCTGTGTTCATATTTTGAAATGCTGTATTAATACAAGGGGATTTTAGAGACATCAGCTGCCTTGGTGAAGGGATCAAAATAACCCGAAAGATCTGCTGGGTGGGTTTTTCCATAACAGCCTTATCAAGCCCTGAAGAAAGCTCATGAGGCCCAGGCCAGGGCAGCAATTTCAGCAGAGAGCAGGCTGTCTGAACATGCTGGTGCAGTGCCATGGAATAATGTGTAATAGTCTTGTCTGTAAGTACTTGACACACTCTAAAATGTTGTGAGCAGTTGAGGCACCAGAACTTAGGCTGCAATGAGCACTGAAGGCTGTAGGCGCTCATTTCACTGCGAGCCAAAAAACGTAGCACTTTGCCATTAACCGTGAGGAACACAGTATGCAAAATTTTACCAAAATGAGTTCAAGCGCATAACTTATTAATAATAATAAAAAAGGAAGCCGGTGAGTGAGGTTGCAAGCGAATTTGAGCCATATTTCCCATTTTTCGTCAATTGGCTAAGCAAGGAAAAAGATGGCGGACGAAAAACGTAAAAAATCTGAAACAGGATGAAAACGAGGCTGAGACGTGGGACTGAGAAAAAACACGATGGCAAAGACAGTAAAACTTACATGAACAACGCCAGGCACGCGGGACTTTGAAAATAAAACCAGTGCGTGCCACGCAAACCATCAGCAGACACACAGAGGAGAAACACACAGGGAAGGGACAGGGGGAGATGCTGGAAAGAGACACATGGCATTCCCAAGCACAAAACTTGCAGGTTAACCAAACCTGCAATGAGCGGCCCATATAGTAGGCGGAAGCAAAGGCTCGCAATGAGCGCCGAAGGTGATCAGTGCAAAGCAAGAAAGTTGAAGTACACGGGGAGAGGCCTTACAATTTTACGGGCAATATTCTCTAATATATATATATATATATATATATATATATATATATATATATATATATCAACACAAATACATCTATGGTTTCATATATGGGTTTGTGGTAATCTTATGTTTTGGATACAGTAAGAGGAAAGGAGTAGTGATAACTGGTTGTGGGGGTTCGCACAAATCTAAATTGCCCTAAGAAATATACAAAATAACACCCCTGAAAAATATACAAAATATATTTAGAATGAAAATAAAAATAGCACAACATATTTTACATTATTACCATTTATATGCAGGGATGCAGCTGTAGGATCTGCGTTTTTTATTTCTACAGCTTCCTGATCAAGGAGGTGACTTTGATTGCATTTTTTACAAGAACACATCCTCCTGAGGAAGTAACAGGCAACATTAGCAGGTAAAATAAAGTAGATTCCTGCAGTAAAGAATAATTGGTGCTAAAAGATAAAAATGCAAAGACTGTATTTTTCTTTACTTTGTAAAAACTTCCACATTGGTGACTGTAAGTGTCCAAAAATCCCTATTGTTCTTCATAACTTTGTGAACAAGGTGTTCTGGTTTATGCTGGACAAATGTGTCTTTTTCTGCCTGGAAGACATTCTCTGTTCTCCAGTTCACTTGATCACTACTTCACTACTTAGAAAAAGTGGCATGATGTTTGCATGAGAACAAGTAGTGAGCACAACTGGAGAATTTCAGAAATCCAAGATGAATTTTCCTGGGCATATTATCTTGAGCAGTTGGATTGGATATAGACAGAACCAATATATCCACTGTAATGGATTGGTGCTTCCAAGTGGATCTGAGCCAAAAGAGCATGTTCAGATTCATTCATTATTACAGAGACTTTTCTAAATTCTTCCATTAGTCTGAAGGAACTATTGCTGTTTTAAGGAGTTTCAAAAATCTTTTTGACAGCACAACTCATTTGGACTTTTTGTGCATGGGAGGCAGTTCTCTCATGATATCTGTGCCTTTTGTCCAAGATATTCTCGTCTGAAGAGCAGAATTAGAACATGGGTAAAGAAGAACGTCCGATCAGTACAGAGAATAGAAGAACTTTCTGAAAGATATATCATATTACATTGCAATCCTTACATATCACAAAAACATGCAACACTGGGCCTTTTACTTCACCTACATGAACTGCATCATTATTTTTTATATCTGGGTCTAACAATACCAAAAATGGAGCCTCTCTACTATCAATTCAGTTGATGAGTTCTGTTTTATTTCTGACATACAAAGAAATGGAGGAGGCAGCCCCATCTTTAGCTGTTATATTCCCACAACTCCTTAGAGTTAATCTGCAGACAATTTTGTCATGGCATGTATCATCCACACTCAAACCTAGGTACAAAGATAAAGTATCCTGTATTTTTTTTACAGGGATGGCTATACAGTCACAAATTCCTCTATCTTAAGGAATGATAACCCTTCTAGAAGATGTGGAGACATTCTCTGGGCATTCCCACTTTTTGCATCACAAGAAACTCCCTTCATCTTCTAAACTCTCTGGAATTACCGTATTATCATGACCATCTGCTTTTAGAAATAGTCATATAACTTTTAATTTGTGGCCAAGCATAGGTGGGCATCCTAGAAGCACCTAAGTATTCTGTTGCATTTCTCTTTTTGGTTACCATTTAATGCTAAATAGAGTGACAGAAGGCACACTAATGGGCTAAGCATTACACAAGATCCAATATGTCTATGCCAGAAGACAATGGATTGGCCTGTGTTCCTGACTGAATTTCCCCATAACTGATTACAGCTGTAAGTAATTACTGGGAAGACCATAGCCCTAACTATACCGACTTTTGTTGAAAGTTACATAGTTACATAATAATTGAGGTTGAAAAAAGTATTTCAAGTTCAACCTTTTAAGATCTCCTCTGATCTGCAATATGCATATTAGTTGTTAATTAATTGACCCAGAGGGAGGCAAACAGAAAAAAAAAACCAAGTAAAACGTTGCCCATCATCTCAAAGGAAAAAAATAATAATTCCTTCCTGACCCCAGATATTGGCAATTGTATTCCTCCCTGGATCAATACTCTCTCTCTAATTATCCAGGATAACCCTGAATGCTCCTTTTACTTAGAAATAAATCCAATCTATTGAATCTGCTGTCACCACCTCCCTTGGTAGAGAATTCCACAGTTTAACCACACTTACTGTGAATAACCCTTTTCTTTCTTTAAGGTGGAATCTTTTTACTTCTAACCTCAAAGGATGTCCTTGTGTCAGTTGAAAACATCTTGGCACAAAAAGCTCACTTGACAAATCTTTATACTGACCCTGGATATATTTATATAATGTAATCATATCTCCTCTTAGACGCCTTTTTTCTAGAGAAAATAAGCTTAGTTTGGTTAGACTTTCTTCATAACTTACTTAGCCCCATCCATTCCTCTTATTATGAAGTGGTGCTCACTATTGTACTCCATATTCCAAAGTTGATGTCTTTGCTCTTTAATATCTTGTTCAGATTTGCCAAGAAGCAAATATCTTCACATAATTTGTAGCACCCAGGAATATAAAATCTGCCACTGGCCCCACATTCTCCCCAACTATTTGCCAAGGGCTGGTTGACATAATCTTATTGTTTTTGATGTTTAGCAGCAAACCAGCTTTTACCCTTTCTTTTTTGACCTTCATCAACAGGCTCCTTATCTCCTCACTTTCAGCCATCAGAGTGGTATGATCTGCATATCTGAAATAGTTAATGTTTCTTTTAGAAATTTTATTCAAGCTTTTGATTAATTTACTGTATTTTACATGATGTATTCAGTGTATAAGTTAAATGGAGAGGGGGGAAATAGCCATGTCACACTCATTTCCCAATCTTGAACTAGTCATTTTTTTCATACTTGCTTTTAACTTTTGCTTCTTGGTACTTGTATAGATTCCTCAGAAGATAAATAAGGTGACCCGACACCCCCTTATCTTTTTTTTTTTTTAGAACTTGTCAACGTTTTTTATGGTCTGCACAGCCAAATGATTAAGAGTAGTCAATGACGCAGGTGCACATGTTTTTTTTCTGGAACTTCCATTGCCTTTTCTGAATCCAGCTTACACATCGGACATTCATAAATATAATAGCTTTCAGGATCTCGAGCATTATCTTGCTGGCATGTGAAATGAGTGGAACTTTTCGATAATTGGAGCCCACTGTGGCATTTCTCTTTTTTTGAGGAATTGGAATATAATTGATATTTTCCTATTCAATGGCCACAACAGTGTTTTCCAAATCTTTTGGCGTATTGAGTGAGGCACAGTTGACAGTATCATCTTGAGCTAGGATACCATCATCTCCTGCTGCCATGTTTCTTAGGGTGCTTTTTTCTTCAATCTCTAGGATGTCTGGCTCTAAATCAGTGAGCAAACTCATAAACATTTATTTTCTTAATTCCTTCTTTTTCTTTTAGATTCCTGCAATCTTTGTCTTTGTTGTCTCCAATTTTCTTGAAGAGATTCCATGTCTTTAGAACTTTCTTCCTTTCTTTCAATTGCTCATTTAAGAATGGATCCTTATCTCTCCTTGCTATATATGTTGTACACACACTTATATGTTATGATCATTGTTGGATAGTGGTACACGTGTCACCCATCCACCTACAGGTTTTCCCATAATTATCAGTAAACTTTAATTTTAAATAATTCAGGAGTTGTTTTATAAGAAAATAATTCCATAATCTTTCCATATTAACAAGATGTTCATATGATTTCTGTTCCTTACTAGTCTCCCACCTTTATCACTGAAACACTGACACTGTTAGAGGAAGCAAAAGTGCTCTGTACTGTTTCATTGGCGTCTTCGTCACAGAGGATTTACGCACACGTTCTGCTATCTTCATGACAGATTTTGTCATGCACAGCTGATTTGACTGAGTGACACGTTGTGTATATTTGTAATGTACTATTGTTTCTATTCAAAAACTGTTTCTCTTACAGCTATCATCATTCCTCATCTTTGAAGTAAATCATATTTACTCAAACCGGTTTTTTACTTACCACTGAAAGCATATCTCAAGTGTCATATTTATTTACATCTCTAGGCAGCAAAAGGTAGCTCTTAAAGTTCTAGTAGAAAACAATTCACAAATGTTTTCTTTCCAATCATTTCTGAGGCTCTTAGCGGACCACTTACTTGTTTTCAGCCAATATTGGTGAATAGCCTGGGTACATATAAACAATAAAATTCAGTAGCTAGGTATAAACTATGTTCAAAAATACTTGTTTATGCAATTTTAATAAGTTCATTCATTTTGTTCTTGAATCACCTGTGGTGGAGTACACAGCTATTAGTGACCATCAGATCCTCCATAGCAGAGGAAACCATGCTATAACGTACACAACCTCTGTAATTGTTAAAATATTAAGAAGGTAATTGCCTCTGTAGTATACAATCTTCATCTCTAGCAGGATGGTATAGCAAGCAATCTGCAGAACAGATACAAATGGGAATAAGACTCTTTGAAATCCTAGCAACATCCAAATATAATTGAAGTGTGAGATAGGAAGGTAATGAAGATGCATAACAATAATAATGCAAATTATTGTATAAAACCATTACAAAAGTATATTTTACATTTAAAAATCCAATTGTTTTGCTGTCGCTGTCCAGGAGAGCTTAAAAATCTATGTATATAGGTAAAGACACCTTAGGGTAAAAAATGAAGTACCTAAATGTTGGAAAGCATTGTCAAAGAGTTGGCTTTTAAGCTGAGCCTTCAAAGTGATGAGAGTTGGAATTTGTTGAATATAATGTGGCAAAGCATTCAAGGGGGTTACCGGTATATATAGGTCTATAACTGCATGCAATGATGAGGAGACATTCACGATGAGGACTGTGTAGATAAGCTGGGTTATAGCAAGAAATGACAAGCAAGAAAGAAGGAAGAGTGAAGGAGTGAATATCACTGAAATAGATAAGGAACATTTTATCACAAGTCAGTTGAGGTATTTGAGCATTAGTATGCATTTAGTATGCATTGTAGAGAACAGTGATGAAGAGCAGTATATCCAGAGAGTACAAGATTGCTACGTTATGGCGCGACCAAGTGTCTGGCGGTATAACCAGATGGGCATGCTTGGCTCGTTAGCCTTGGCTGTCGGTCAGCCTAAGAGAAGGAAAATTCTGATTTCAAACCCGGCAGATGCAGCTCGTTACCCCTGTCAGGAGATTCATCTAGGAGAAGGACACTCCAATATAACACCTACCACTCGAGGACCGCACCGTCACTGTCCCAGCTTGCTAGGCCATGACAGATGTACCCAGAGTGTAAAGTACTGCATCTCACCTAAAAACGCCATTGCGCAGGCCCATTTTCAAGCCCTGGAGCGATGGGAAAGGGGCAAAGCGAAACGTGGAAGATGTCACTGGAAGCTGCATGCAGGCGGTTCGGGTATATGGAATGCCTGATGCTGACCCAGGAGACGACGGCATAATTCGGCAGCATCCTGAACGACCAAGCAGTGTTCTCTAGGGATAGCACTGCTTGCTCCACATGAACAGGGGCCTAGAAAAGGTGGAATAAAGAAAGCTTGTCTCCACTTCAACCAGTTGGCTAGCCGTGGTCAATGGGCATCTTCAAATGTGGGTGAAACTCAGCAAAGAAGAAAAGGCCTACCTCACAAGGTGTACTTGGACTGAAACACGCATGTTGGAACTGCAGAACTATGCTTGACACAGCACACAGTGGTCACCCAGAACGGGGCTACGCTCCAGTAGCCCATGAACAATTAAGGCTGGCTATCGACATCGCTGGCCTCAGTGAAGTCCGCCTTCCAGAAGAAGGAATCCTGCAGGAACATGGTGCAGGCTACACCCTCTACTGGTCAGTCAAGCCAGAAACCGAGAAACGATTCTCTGGTGTAGGCTTTATGGTCAGGAACCATATAACCTCCAAACTTGATAACCTGCAAAAGGGTCATTCTGACCGCATAATTTTCATCTGTCTCTCACTTCAAAACAATCAGCATGCTACAATTTTCAGTGTCTATGCCCCAACTCTTTAAGCGGATCCTGGGGAAAAGGACAAGTTTTACACTCACACAAGCTCATACAAAATATCCCTGCAGATAACAAGGTCATCATCCTCTGGGACTTCAATGCCAGAGTAGGCAAAGATATAGAAGCTTGGAAAGGGGTACTTGGCAAACACGGTTTTGGAAGCTACAATGACAACAAACACCTTCTGCTAGAGATTTGCACAGAGCAGAAACTCACCATCACCAACAGAAAGACAGACTGAAGACTACCTGGATGCATCCTCGGTCCAAGCACTAGCATCTTATAGACTACATTCTGGTGTACCAGCGAGACCTTCAAGACATCTTACTCACCCGAGTGTTGCCCAGTGCAGAATGTAATATAGACCACTGCCTGGTGTGCTGCAAACTTTGTCTCCACTTCAATCCTAAAATAAAGAGGAAAGGTGTTAAAAAGGAAAAAGTTACAGATTGGCAGCCTCCATTCAGCTTAAGTCAAGGCAAACACAGATGCTTCATGGACCCCACTTTAGATCCTGAATGGGAACACCTCAAAACCAGCATCCTGCAGACCTCTGAAGAGGACCTAGGGTTCTCCACAAAGAAGAACAAAGACTGGTTTGGCGAAAACAATCATGAGATCCATGAATTATTGTTAAAAAAGAGATCTCGATCAGTCGTCCTGCCCTAAAAAGAAAGCAGCCTTCCGTCTTGGGTGCAGCAACTTCCAACGAAAGCTTCAAGAACTTCAGAACCAGTGGTAGACCAACCTTGCGGAAAGGATTTAGCATTGAGCAGATGATGGCGACTACAGAGGTTTTTAGCAAGCTCTGAAGGAAGTGTACAGCCCTTTGTACCTGGTCCAAAGCCCATTGTGCAGTGCAGTTGTTAAAACACTTCTTACAGACAAGGTGTAGATTCTGAACCGGTCTGACCACTTTCAGTCTCTATTCTGCAGCAATTGCGTAATTTCAGTCTCTGCGCTCCATTGCATTCCACAACAACAAATGAAAACAGAACTGGATGAAATCCCTACTCTTGAAGAGTCTGTAAAAGCTATTGAGCAGCTAAAGAATGGTAAGGCTGCAGGAGTTGACAGGGTCCCAGCAGAAATCTGGAAGCACGGTGGCCCGGCACTTCACGCTAAGCTCTATGAGCTCTTTGTTTGCTGCTGGCGGCAAGACAAAATGCCACAGGATCTTCGTGATGCAATCATCGTCAACCTAAACAAGAAGAAGGGCGAAAAGTCAGATTGTTCCAATTACCGGAAGATACCTGTGCTCTCCGTTTGCAGTGAAAATCCTTTGCAATAGTACTCCTCAACAGACTGGTGGCAGAAGAACTCCTCCCCAAGAGTCAGTGTGGCTATAGAGCCAATAGATGCACCACTGTTCTCTGGCAGCTCCAAAAGAAATGCAGAGAACAGAACAAGGGAATTTATGTGACAGGAGGGGGCAGGCACACATTTTTTTTGCCCTTCCTGAACCCCCTCCAACATCAACGCAGTACATATATAAAATATCTATTAAAAATATAGAAAAAATATGTATATATATATATATATATATATATATATGTATATGTATATGTGTGTGTATATATACAGTAACTCGCAAAAGGGAGTACACCGCTCACATTTTTGTAAATATTTTATTATATATTTTCATGTGGCAACACTGAAGAAATGACACTCTGCTACAATGTAAAGCAGTAGGTGTACAGCCTGTATAACAGTGTAAATTTGCTGTCCCCTCAAAATAACTCAACTCACAGCCATTAATGTCTAAACAGTTGACAACAGAAGTGAGTACACTTCTAAGTGGAAATGTCCAAATTGGGCCCAAAGTGTCAATTTTTTGTGTAGCCACCATTATTTTCCAGCACTGCCTTAACCCTCATGGGCATGGAGTTCACCAGAGCTTCACAGGTTGCCACTGGAGTCCTCTTCCACTCCTCCATAATGACATCACGGAGCTGGTGGATGTTAGAGACCTTGCACTCCCCCACCTTCCAATTGAGGATGCCCCACAGATGCTCAATAGAGTTTATATCTGGGGACATGCTTGGACAGTCCATAACCTTTACCTTCAGCTTCTTTAGCAAGGCAGTGGTCATCTTGGAGGTGTGTTTGGGGTCATTATCATGTTGGAATACTGCCCTGCAGCCCAGTCTCCGAAGGGAGGGGATCATGCTCTGCTTCAGTATGTCACAGTACAAATGGTTAAGGCACAAGGAGCACAAAAACACTGATATGAAATGAAACCCTCAGTTTGAATGTAAGCAGCGATGGAGAGAGACTGGAGGCAGCATCTGACATCAGCAGGTAAATGCATATAGGGGGAATCAACACAACATAGTATAGAAATCATATATACACATATAGACATATGTCTATATATGTTTGGTCTGGGCCTGCATGAGTGCTGCCGGCACTGGGGAGCTACAGTTCATTGAGGGATCCATGAATGTTCCTGTATCATGAGGACTGGTCATTTCTAGACTGTGGGGGTTGGGCACTGAGAGAGAACTCCAAAATCCATGACCTAGAGGAATTCCTGTAAGCTAAAGGTAGGTGGTGTCAGGTGTAAGTAGCCCCTCAACTCTAGGTAGTAACATACAAGAACACTGTCGTTTCGAAACATCATTTTAGATGTTAATTTCACATACATGACATGTTATTAAATACACAGTGCTTATATTTTCAGGTTCAATCAGATCAACCTCAGGAGCATGACTACGTTGAATATCACTCAACTGAGCACAATCAAAGATAACCTGAATACACAAACAGAAACATACTACAATCCTAGTCTGTTGATGACACTCACAGGAATAATCTCATCACCTCTGGTCTAGTGTATGTACAGAACAAAGGCAAATATAGTGAAAAAACAACAACAAAAAATATTAATTTACAAGAAGCAAAGTCAACAAATTAAGAATACCATGAACAAATATAATCAGTGTGGTGCAAATTAAAATAACTAAAAATGCTAACTAAAAATAAAATAACAAACCTAACGAACCCCTAACAATGTAGAAAAATGAATATCACTTACATATCAATCATATCTGGCCAGTACAGCAGAATAAATAACATTGTAGAGAAGGGATTAGTCCTAAAATTTAATTTCTAAAATAGAAATAATAGAAACAGTTCATGGCTCCCACACACTTACACATAGAAAATGTAATGGAAAAGTATAAAAATATTATGACACAACTCTGGAATAGGGTGGGGGGAAGAATTGATATATACAGTTTAGTAAAGTTTACATTTTTGTGTTCCAATAAGCAATGCTTTCTGCCGTTGTTCGCCGAACAATAGTACCAATGTTGTATTACCTGTTAAACCATGAAGTATTGTAATACAGTGCATATTGTTAATTACTGATCTGTGATATCACAATGATACACTGGGACAACACCTTAAAGAAAAGCCACATTCATTGGTTGTCTAATTAGAAGAATAGCAATTACATATCAATCATATCTTGCCAGTACACTAGAATAAATAACATTTTAGATAGAGAAGGGATTATTCCTAAAATGTAATTTCTAAAATAGAAGTAATAGAAATAGTGCATTGATCCTTCATATTTTCTTCATCTGGTCAGTACCAGAATCACACAGAGGAAGGGAATACCACTCACTTACACTTAGAAAATGTAATGGAAAAGTATAAAAATAGTATGACACAACTTTGGAAAGGGGTGGGGGGAAGAATTGATATGCACAGTTTAGTAAAGTTTACATTTTTGTGTTCCAATAAGCAATGCTTCCTGCCGTTGTACGCCAAACAATAGTACAAATGTTGTATTATGTGTTAAACCGTGAAGTATTGCAATACAGTGCATATTGTTTATTACTGATCTGTGATAATGATAATGATACACTGGGACAACACTCTAAAGAAAAGCCACATTCATCAGTTGTCTAATTCACTGTTTCTTAAAATCTAAACATATGTGGTAATGCACATGCATGCTGTTAGTGTGGAGTGTATATGGTTCACATACAGTATAAGGAGCTTCCTGAAAATAGGAAAAAAACAACAATTATAAAGCAAGAACATGATGAAGCCTTTGTCTTCTTCCTACCTTGGACACAAGCACCCCCTCTTCTACACCAACATGTAGTCTACTTAACTGTGTCCTGGCAGGGGCCATTGTTGGAGGTGGAGACACTGCTCGGCCACATGTGAGACAGGTGGGCGAGGTGGTGACCTGTTTTGGGGAGACCTCTCCTCTGGTGTGGTGGATTGGGAGGCAGCCTGCCTTTAAAATGCTCCAGCAGTGGTCCCCAATTCTGGAGCTCCCATTTAGCCCAGAGAGCTGCTCCTCAATGGACTGGGCTAGACTTGTTGTTGGTGGTGGTGTTTTTACAGTTATAATTCTAGTCGTCAATGGTGCATCTGGTTGTCAAGCCAGATCCATCTGACCCCATGGAGTAACTCTGTCTGTCGACCCTCGAACTTCAGGAAATGCATACCTATTTGCTGTTGCTCTCCTGGATCTGGAGGTCAAGTTCCTCCTCTACATCAGTTGTGGGAGAGTGTGGCTGTGAGATTGGTGATGCTGCATTAATCTGTGGGAGGAGGAGGGGCTGTGCAGTCAAATTGCACCATAATTCTTTCACCAGCATCTGCTCCATTGTCCACATATTTGAGCTTTTGAGCTGGCATCTTTCTCATCCATCTTCTTCTTGACTGCACTTCTGTCGCTTGAAAAGGGTCAATGATATCTAATCTTACCCGCAGTTCAACCCAGTTCTTGATTTCCTTCACTCAGGACTCAGGATAGACAGGCAGATTTCAGGCAATAAAATTAATACATGTCTTCCCTTTAAATGAAACACACCATCACTATGTGTCCCAGAAATAGCAAAATCTTTAGTTTTGGTTTCTATTTTGATACAGTTTCGAAAAAATAATAGCAAATTTACATAGGCAAATATAACTTGTGCATTTTTTAAATTCTCCCTCCTTTGACCCGAGTCAGCCAATCGGAGGCAGCTCTGGTCTGAGCTGCTGAAATTGGTTGTTTAGGCCTTCTCTTAACCAAGAGTCTTGGTGAGTGCTGATTGCTAGGGAATCTGCTTCCACAGCCAAATGGAACAAATACATGTGTACTGTTCAGACCCTCCAGAGAGTCTCATTCAGAGCTTGGCCTGGTATCTCCAATGGGGGAGATAGATGTCTGAGGAGGGGGTGATGTTAGGTAGGGATACCTGCCTTGGCTTATTAGACTGTGGCTAAGGCGTATGGATCTGGGGCCTTATTCCGGTGTTTGGACCGGGCTGCCAAGGATGGGCTAGCCGACGTGAGATGGGGAAGATGGAAATATAAGCAGCTGATTACCTTTGTCTATTTTAACAAAGTGTTTCAATTGATGTCAGTTATGGCTGGTTAACTATGTTTGATGTCTCAATTAACGCACCAAACAGCCCCATACAAGTCTATCAGCCCTTTTAAATTCGATCAACTTGTAAAACCGTAGCCCGTAACGTAGGCTATTAAATTGGCCCCGTAAAGCAATTTGCTAACTATCTGCAGGTTACAGGCAGATCAAACATATAAACACATATGTCGATATGTGTATATATGTTTTCTATAATATGTTGTGTTGATTCCCCCTATATGCATTTACCTGATGATGTCAGATGCTGCCCCCACTCTCTCTGCATCGCTGTTTACGTTCAAACTGAGGGTGTCATGTCATATCAGTGTTTTTGTGCTCTTTGCGCCTTATCCGTTTATTTGTCATTTAGGTATTATTTCAACTACCTTTCCTCACTATAGATGTATACTGTTGGTGGTGGGAGTGTCATGGTCTTGGCCTGCATGAGTGCTGCCGGCATACAGTTCATTGAGGGTACCATGAATGCCAACATGTACTGTGACACACTGAAGCAGAGCATGATCCCCTCCCTTCAGAGACTGGGCCGCAGAGCAGTATTCCAACATGATAACGACCCCAAACACACCTCCAAGATGACCACTGCCTTGCTAAAGAAGCTGAAGGTAAAGGTTATGGACTGGTCAAGCATGTCTCCACACCTAAACCCTATTGAGCATCTGTGGGGAGTCCTCAAACGGAAGGTGGGGGAGTGCAAGGTCTCTAACATCCACCAGCTACTTGATGTCATCATGGAGGAGTGGAAGAGGACTCCAGTGGCAGCCTGTGAAGCTCTGGTGAACTCCATGCCCATGAGGGTTAAGGCAGTGCTGGAAAATAATGGTGGTCACACAAAATATTGATACTTTGGGCCCAATTTGGACATTTCCACTTAGAGGTGTACTCACTTTTGTTGCCAACGATATAGACATTAATGGCTGTGTGTTGAGTTATTTTGAGGGGACAGCAAATTTACACTGTTATACAGGCTGTACACTTACTACTTTACATTGTAGCAGAGTGTATTTTCTTCAGTATTGTCACTTGAAAAGATATAATAAAACATTTACAAAAATGTGAGGGGTGTACTCACTTTTGTGAGTTACTGTATAATGGAACTTGCATGGTCTAGAATATCATATTTACTGAATTAATAATCTACATATTATATGCAACGTACTGGGACAGCCATGGGTACGAGATTCGCACCAAGCTTTGCCAACATATATATGGGTATGTGGGGGGACCTATATATATGGAATGAACATTCCTTTAAGAAGAACATCATAAGGTGGCATTGCTTCATAGACGATGTGATTTGGAAGTCAGGAGATGTCCACAAGAAAGATAGGTTCCTTGAATATGTAAACTGCTGCACCATGAAGCTTAGGTTCACCATGAATACTGACATCAAGATGCTGCCATTCCTGGATGTGGTGTTGATAGGGGAGAATAAAAGCATCTCATCACGTATCTACACCAAACCGACAGACAGTAACACTGACCTTCATGCTAAAAGTGTCCATAAGAAGAATTGGATATCAAACATTCCCTATGGACAATTTCAGAGGGTTCGGCGGAACTGTTCCAACATTACAGACTTTGAGAAAGAGAGCAACAAAATGATGCAGAAATTCAAGGCAAGAGGGTATAAGGATACAAATGTACAGGAGGCTTTCATGAGAGCAAAGGAGATAAAGAGAGAAGATCTTCTAGTTATGATAAATAGGAGTGGAGATGCACATGTTTGATCAAAAGGAGGATGCAGATTTTTGACCAAGTATAACCAAGTGTCCGGGGGAAATAGCCAGGATTCTCAACAACCACTGGCATATCCTAAAAGAAATAATATTCTCCCTGAGAAACCATTATTGACCTTTAAGAAAAATCTGAATCTGAAACAGATCTTAGCCCCAAGCGAATTGAAAAAGTTGGCAGTCCATAAAAACTCGAATTGGATAGGACCACTAAAAGGTTGCTATAAATGCCATACACAAAACTGCAATCTATGTAAACACTTGAAACCCATCAAATCAAGCAATTTGGGATGGGAATTTAAAATCAACTATTTCCTAAATTGCAAAAGTGAGTTTGAGGTGTATGTCATCACATGTGTCTGTGGCAAGCAATACACCGATCGTACCAGTAGGCCATTGAAGAGAATGTTTTTTGACCAACTTTATAACGTAGAGAAGGAAGTTCTAACAAATGTTTTTTCTGCACATATTGTACAAGGACACAATAAAATTACTAAAGGGATCACCATACAGGCAGTTGATTATGTACCGCAGACTAAAAGAAGAAAAAAACGTATTCTTCAACTGAGATGGAAATAAACCTTCTGGATTCATAGACTGACCACTTTAGAACCGTGCAGGCTAAACCGGGGTATTGACCTTGCAGCATTTTTGGAGAAGTGATATATCCATGCGAGGCAGGAATGGCAGGCTCCATATTCATTATGTATGTCTAGATAGGGCAACATGCTATATAAAAACGATTGTTTTGGTGTACATACAGGAGATGCTCTTGCATGTACGAGCATGTTTTGCTGGTTTCTGGGAGCCATTATAGCTTGCATGTATGAGCATGTTGTGTTGGTTTCTAGGAGCCATTATAACTAACAGCTAATAGCGAGAAGAAAGGGTGGGGGTGGAGAAGCGCCAAAGATACTATATGGTGTAGTATGTTAATAACAGTTTATTTAAAATATAAAACAACATAAATTGCACTCACATTTAATACAAAAAATACCCAAGTGGAAAACAGATGTCTTTCATACCCGGATCTTCAATATCGGTCCGTTGTCTTCCTCAATGGAATGCTATGTTTTTAGTAGCACTCCCGATGTAGATTCCTTTCGGTATATTAATACAGGGCTTATATTGTGATCCACTTCAGTCTCATGCAGGTAGGGTGTATGATGGAATATGGGACAGGGCTTATGAAAAAAAAAAAGTATGAAAAACCCCAATTTGAGAAATGACATACTGGAAGAAGTTCCTCAGGATAAGAGAGTGAGGTTCGACTCACGTAATAATCATAATGAGTTAGAAATGAGGAGTAATGCCAATCAAAGAGAAAACAAGGGACTATCTAATCGAAGTCCTAGACAAGTGAAATACACAGATTGGAAAATGATCCATTCGGAGACATCCAAATTAAAACATCGTATTATTCAAGATGATGAAGTACCATTCGGGAAAGTGAAGCTTTGCAACGAAAGTTTGTAGTAAAGAAATATCCAAAGAAGCTATTAAACAAGCATTTAACAAAACTAAGGATTTCAAACAAATCCATCTACTTGGAAGTAGTGGAAAAACCAACAAGAAATCAAAAAACAAAATGAGGGGAAACACTAATGTTCTCTTCCTCACCCAGTACAATGCAGCGTCCAAAAAAGTGGAGAAGAGCATTTTGAAGTATTGGCCGATACTACAAAGTGATGAGTATCTAAGGGAGGTACTTCCTGAACATCCAGTGGTGACGTTTAAACGGAACAAGAATTTGAAGAATATACTGGCTCCTAGCGAATTAAAAAAGAATGTGAATAAGCTGAAGCCAAATACAGAATGGCTGACCACACGTAGAGGAACTTTTAACTGTGGAGTGAAAAATTGTGTTTGTTGTAAAAATTTGAAAAAGAAAGATAGAGACAAAATCTGGTCCACGAGTAAAAATAAATTTTTCAACATTAGAGATCGCACTAATTGCAGATCCAATTTTGTTGTATACGCTATAACTTGTAAATGCAGCAAACAGTATATAGGTAGGACAAAAAGGGCTCTGAAGACGCGCTTTAATGAACATGTCTATAATGTGAGACGTGAATATGTGAAAAATGGATTCTCTAAACATGTGGTAGAGGAACACAACAAAAATATAGAGGGCATCACCATTCAAGCAATTGAAAGGGTTTGTGAAAATCACAGAAGTGGGGATAGAGTCCTACAATTAAGAAAGGCTGAAACCCACTGGATCCACAAATTGGGTACGTTGGGCCCAGATGGCCTAAATGTGGATATCGATTTGGCAGCCTTCATTGAAACATAATCTTTTTTTATTATAACAAAAATATCTTTACTTTTATACAACCCCTTATCATTCAGAGTGATATAGACTCTGAAATTAGCAGTAGTCATCACTAGGGACCTTCTTAGCATTTTTAACTTTTATGATGTATCCATATTTTAATACTGGTTTGGATCATATTTTATTGGTGCAATATCTGGTAATCACCAGCTACCCAGATAGAATATATTTTACATATTATATGGCATTATCATTAATAATGACCATATATTCATTTATGGAACTTATATTACCAGGATGTGGTTTTATATATATTCTTTTATTGTTTTGTGTCTTTTAATCATGTAGACACATTGAAATAATAATTATTATATTTAAGACTTAAAAATTGTATTGTATTTTAAGCAATGTAAGAATTCATTTTAGACATATGCTATATGGACATGTATTATGATTGTATGATATGGGTTTTTTATTTTTTATTTTTATTTTTTTAGATATTTTGTTGTATTTTTGTTGTAAATATTCCTACTTTATTCTTTGGAGGACATGAGTGCAATTTGTTTTATTGTATCCCACATGTTAAGGGTCTGGGTTAATGTGGAAACACATAGCCAGTGTTTTTTAAAGCCTCTATTTTGAGATTGGCACTCAAATAACTACGTAATACAGCCAATCCAGCGAGACTAGTGTGATCTGGTGCTTATAGATGCCATTTTACTTGTGGGCAAACATAAGAAAATTGTATTTTGGTGCCATTTTGGACCAAAGGAGATAGTGGGTGTCATTTTGGTTGTGGGCAACCAAACGACTAGTGTGATCTGGTGCTTATGGACGCCATTTTAGGTGTGGGCAAACACAAGTAAATTGGTTTTGGTGCCATTTTTGACCAAGGGAGATAGTGGACACCATTTTGGTTGTGGGCAACCAAATGACTAGGGTGATCTGGTGCTTATAGACGCCATTTTAGGTGTGGGCAACCATAAGGAAATTGGTTTTTGGTGCCATTTTGGACCAAAGGAGATAGTGGACGCCATTTTGGTTGTGGGCAACCAAACGACTAATGTGATCTGGTGCTTATAGACACCATTTTAGGTGTGGGCAAAAATAAGAAAATTGTTTTTTTGCCGCCATTTTTGGACCAAGGGAGATAGTGTACCACCATATAAATAGAGGGTGAGTTAGAGGATGGTCACTTATGCCATTGAGAAAGACTGTAAAGTTGAAACGCATCTGGCTTTGAAGTAGGTTTGTAACTTTTAACTGAATTGTGTCCTTGTCATTGTGGATACGCTGCAGGTTTTATTATTTATAACAGGGACTATTTATTTGTGGCCCATATATCTCATCAGTGCTGGTTTGAGTGTGGTGTGGTGGTGGTGGGGGGGGGGGTTAATAAGCCCTGTCCCATATTCCATCATACACCCTACCTGCATGAGACTGAAGTGGATCACAATATAAGCCCTGTATTAATATACCGAAAGGAATCTACATCGGGAGTGCTACTAAAAACATAGCATTCCATTGAGGAAGACAACGGACCGATATTGAAGATCCGGGTATGAAAGACATCTGTTTTCCACTTGGGTATTTTTTGTATTAAATGTGAGTGCAATTTATGTTGTTTTATATTTTAAACAAACTGTTATTAACATACTACACCATATAGTATCTTCGGCGCTTCTCCACCCCCACCCTTTCTTCTCGTTTTTTATCAAGAGTTGTCTATGTGAACGACAATTTTGAAGAAGAAGCAGCCTTTGATTGCAATTGGAGTGGACATTCCATGGACATGAATGCATTTTAGTGCCCTATTTTTGTTCAATATAAGTATATATACTTTTTTAAAGAAAGACACTTATACAACAAAAATTCTATATATTTTGAGATACTTTTTAGCGCTGTATATATATTGGTTTTTATAATTTTAACTAACAGCTAACAGCACTGAAATGTTATCTTATAGGTGATGAGTAGTGTTTATATCTACCATAACATCCATGGCAGTACACATGTGTGGATATCAGAGCGCAATGCGCGGCTAACAGAGCACAATGCGCATGATCGGCTAACACCGCGCAGTGTGCATGCACTGCTGACAGAGCGCAATGCGCATGCACGGTTAATGGAGCCCAATGCGCAAGCCCCAATTTATCGGTTGTCAAACTACAATTTGGCACAAAACGGGACGACGATTTGCAGTTCGACAATAATAATATGTGATATGTATTTTATTTCTGTGGTTTTCATTGTCCATTTGATGATATATGGAGTATGTGTTTATATATGCTATGTTTTTATGTGCTATTTTTTTGCCAGTTCTAGTTGAGGTGTCATTGCTTAACTTTTGGAACATTGAGAGAAGTGTTGTCCAGTTATCTGTGATGTTATCTGTCATAAGGAACTAAGGAAAGATAACTTTCCCGGATGACACACTGCTGGTGCATCATGAACACAAAGCATGGGAATCAACTCAATGAGACAAGAGGGCGAGCAAAGGTGAAAGAGCAAAGGTGAAATGAAGAATCACATCCAGGGGTCATTCACTGATAAAAGATTTTAATGGCTGGGACAATCTTAAAGGTGTGGCTATGATGTGTATAACTGGACCAAATGGGCTTGCTGTGTAGTAGAATTATCTTAGGAAAGGAACAGAGGAATCAAGAGGAATACTCTACACTCTTGCATTAGTTTTACATAGGTAGAGCCTTGTATTTCAGATGCCAATCTCACCACTACTGTTGTATGTTAATAAACCTTTTAACTTATACGTTTCCATTGTATTTGGAGTTCTTATAGCAGTCGGATGTAAGTTAACTGGTCAGGATATACCGCTAGAATTCCAGTATAAAAGGACTATATTTAACATTGGCTGAGCCAGGCTAGTGAATCGTTCCTGTTTAAAGAAAATTGGTTTGTGCTTCCAGGACAAGCGGCACTCTACGCAGAGGTACCGTTCCATGAGGAGGACCACACTGGGGCTTCACAACTGATCATCGTGAGGTGGTGAGATGGAAGTAATTAATCGTTTTGCAGATAATTGCACAATAGAATATGTGTGTAGAGGTCATTTAAGTGCATTCAAATTGCTTCATGATTTGTTAAAGCAGTTTGGGCATGCTTCAAGAAAAATAAGAAAATCTGTGATACATAAGAAACAGAAGTATAATATTAATTTAGCAAAGCATGTGTTAAAGTATAAACGTCCTTTAGAAAAGTTAGCGATTCCACCTGTGTCTAATGTTACCTCAGAAAATGTTAGGACTGTGAAATGTAATTGTGCTCGTGAAGTTAAGACAGAGTTTTGCGATGGTGAAATTGTAGATTGCCTGGAAGATCCCATAATGCAAATACGTACTGTATTAAAACAGTCAAACAAAATAGAGGGGGAAGGACCCAGACCCAATACATGCCTAGCCATTAATACAGCAACAAAAGCAGACCGTGCAGCATGTATTCCAGTGTGCTCAGATAGATTAGAAATGAGGCTGACCAAGAGCAGCACAGTGATCAGGTTTTACAGTTGTCATGTGTGGACATTATCCTTCTTAAATTCGATTGTGCCCCAACAAGGATGAGGATCGTTTTGTTGGGGCACAATAGAATTTAAGAAGGATAAGTAAATACTATAGAATGTTCCAAATTCTATAGTATTTACTGTAAAGGCACACATAGATCTGACTTGGATATAGGAGATCCCAGAATGCTACGAATACTTGCTGGGGAATACAAAGAAATGGACTTAGCTTTTCAGAATTTATAATTTCGTTAGAACACTAGAAAACGGATACTGCTGCTACAGCAAAATCGGTGTATGTCACCATTACTACTAATGCCTTAGATCACCATAGAGCCTCACATCAAACTAATGGTGGCCATGTTTGCTTTACTTGTGGGAAAGAAGGTCATAAGACAAAGTATTGTTGGCACAGGACATGTAGAACATGCCAGGATTGCTGTGGGATATCATGGCAAAGAGGGGCACTGGAACCTTAATAAAAAGCCTTATGAGACTAGAAGAAAATATTTAAAATATGAAGGCATGAAAGATATGCTAACTTGGAGAGCTGTTTGTATCCAGCACAAAATGGTGCAATAGGGGGCAAATGATGTGTGCGTGTTATACGTCGATATAATGTTAAGGACCCGTGTCTCTCTACCCCATCCTCCGTGTCGGCACGGGTATATGCTAATGACGTGGCGCGCATGTGATGTCACATGTGCGCCGGGTCAAGAAGGAGTGGAGGCCCGGAGCAGAAGCAGGAAAGTGAGGGGAAAGGGAGAAAGGGGTATTTAGGGGGGTTTAGGTAGAGGAGGGGGGTTGAGGAGGGAGGTTGAGGAGGGGGTTGAGGATGAGGAGGGAGGTTGAGGTTATGGAGGGGGGTTGAGGAGGGGGAGGAAGGTTAAGGATGAGGATAGGGGGTTGAGGATAGGGGGTTGAGGAAGGAGGATGAGGATGGGGGGTTGAGGAGGGGGGTTGAGGAGGGGGGTTGAGGATGGGGGGTTGAGGAGGTAGGATGAGGAGGGAGGTTGAGGATGAGGAGGGAGTTTGAGGAGTGGGGTTGAGGTTGAGGAGTGGGGTTGAGGTTGAGGAGGGGGTTGAGGATTGGGGGGTTAAGGAAGGAGGAGGGAGGTTGAGGATGGGGGGGTTGAGGATAAGGAGGGAGGTTGAGGATGAGGAGGGGGGTTGAGGAGGGGGGTTGAGGAGGGGGTTGAGGATGAGGAGGGAGGTTGAGGATGAGGAGGGAGGTTGAGGTTGAGGAGGGGGTTGAGGTTGAGGAGGGGGTTGAGGTTGAGGAGGGGGTTGAGGTTGAGGAGGGGGTTGAGGAAGGAGGATGAGGATGGGGTTTGAGGAGGGAGGTTGAGGAGGGGGTTGAGGATGGGGGGTTGAGGAGGTTGAGGAGGGGGTTGAGGATGAGGAGGGAGGTTGAGGATGAGGAGGGAGGTTGAGGATGAGGAGGGAGGTTGAGGATGAGGAGGGAGGTTGAGGATGAGGAGGGAGGTTGAGGAGGGAGGTTGAGGATGAGGAGGGAGGTTGAGGAGGAGCAGCGATTTCTGAGTAAACTTTTGTAAAAACAGATCATATCTAAGTTTCTTTGTTACAACAGTTGCTTTTACTGTCATTTTACGTTATTTACCTTATAAGTGTTAATAATATTAATAAAAAAAAGTTCTGAGCTACCCTTATTTTGCTTTAAAGTTCTGTATTTAAAATTTAAGTTTTTTTTCCTGAAATTTCCTTCTTAAAATGAGGTGCGTGTTATACACCGGTGCGTGTTATACGCCGATAAATACAGTAGTTATAGGAATTTTGAGATGCCATGTTTAAAATTTGTGAAATTAACCACATTTTTTTTCCATATGCTTTTTCTTTCAGGGAAGTAATACTCATTTTAACCTGCATTGGGAGTATCAACATATTTAGTAATACCCATGAACATTAGTATGAAATATTGGCAATCTGTAAATTATATCATAAAAGTTACTAAAACCAAGTGGTACCATTCTGAGCTCATAGGAAAATTGTTTGCAAACAACTGAATTCTTAATTGTTAGAATTGCAGTTTGTTCATTTAAATTGTGTTTGATTTTCTTATGTTTAACTAGATTTGATCCACTTGTATTCATTTTGGTTAGTTTTGTAGGAAGACTCCATTGGCAACAATCTTTTTTTTTTTTTCTTTACTCCCTCAAAAACGTATTCTAGGGTTAAAACAAGACATTTATTTATTTATTTTGTGCCTTGACTTATTGACATTAAGACACTATTTTGTGTTTTCTGTTTTGTTTTTATTATAGGTTTCATTTTTTTTTTAAATTTGTTTTGAACCAGTGTATGTATGGCATATGTGTGCCAGTTTTGGTGTCGGATTTAGTTTTATATATACTCGAGTATAAGCCGAGACACCTATTTTGCCACAAAATACTGGGTAAAATGAGTGACTCGAGTATAAGCCGAGGGTGGGAAATGTGCTGCCCCCTGTGTCACTCTTGTGCCCTCTCTCTCTCCCGTGACTCTTCTCCCCTCTCCCTTCCCTGTGTCTTTTCCCCCTCCCTCCTCAACCCCACTCCTCATCCTCAAACTCCCCTTCTCATCCTCCCTCCTCAACCTCAACCCCCCTCCTCAACCTCAACCCCCCTCCTCATCCTCAACCCCCCCATCCTCAACCTCACTCCTCATTCTCCCTCCTCATCCCCCTCCTCATCCTCAACCCCCTTCTCAACCCCCCATCCTCAATCCCCCATCCTCATCCTCAACCCCTCCTCAACCTCCCTTCTCAACCCCCCCATCTTCAATCCCATCCTCATCCTCCCTCCTCAACCCCCCATCCTCATCCTTATACTTGAGTATATACGGTACATTTTTGTTGTTTTTTTTCTGAACAAATTTTTTTTTTTTTTTCTACCCTTTCTTTTTGATATTTTTGCAAATACTGTTTTTATCAACAAAAGAACAGCTGGGAGAAAGATGTCCCTAAGATACTGATATAATGCCTAGTAACAATAGCTATAGTCAGTAGGAGGTGTTTGCCTTTGGCTAAAAAGTTTACAGATTGTGAATAGTCAAGGTACAATTGAGCATTTTCAAATATATAACACTATTACATGTATATTATTTAGTTATGGTTGATTTTAGTAAAATCGCTAACAAAAGTTTAGTATTTTTTTTTTTATAAAACAAGTTAATATATATTTAATATATATATATATATATATATATATATATATATATATATATATATATATATATATATAATTATATATATATATGTGTGTGTGTCCGTCCAATTCTAACTGTCCAATCAAAATAACTTAGAATAGGAGATATATATAGGCATATGAGAGACAAAACAGTTTTATCATGAAACTATAAGTATACATTTTATCAACATAGATTTTTTTTTTTAGATTATTGGTAGATCAATGGACTCAAATATTTCTTAGGTGATTTTGTCTATTGTTAAATATTTTAGTAAGGATGACCTTTACCAATCTACATTATGGTTGGTTTCTGTTTGTGTCTAAGTTTGGAAGTATGAGCATAATATACAATTTAATAAGCCGTTTTGTGATATGTACTGGATATTAAAATGTTATTTTATTTTTTTCTTTAAGATAAAGAACTAATCTTTACTGAACAACTAAGTCAGAGGTGCTCAGCAGAGAATGAATTAACCTTAAAAAGTTAGTTCTATGGGAGGGGAAGTACCAGGAACTGAAGAGAGCAGCAGCAAAACAGCTTAGCTCCTACAAACAAGGATTAAAAAGCTGCAAAAATCCTGAAAAAATCACAAAACTTGCTCTAAATTATATTATTTATAGGTGCCTGCTACTTCTGGGCATTTTTACAGAAAATCAGGACCCAAGTTCCAATCTTGGAGACTGTTTTCCAGACTAGAAGGCACAGTGCCCTGGGAGAACACACTCTGTAATGGTGGATAACTCCAGAAGTTATTTCTCAGCTCTGCATGACTGCCTGAGCACAAAGACAGAGAAAACATCTCAACAAGCAGGAGGTGTCCTGATGTTTTGATCTTCGACCATCCTGGAAACAGATCCAAGGGCTAGGAGGTGAGTAAACAATATTTAATACACTTAGTAAAACAGTTGGATCCCCTCCTAGACCCACAGTGATGTTGCTATGCTGAACTGGCTAGTCCATAAAGAACTCTAATAATCAATGCTTGGGCTGTGGAAATAAACACAGACCTTTTGCAAGTGTGATGTAGTTGTGTTTTTTTAACCCACACTACAACCCACAACAGCTAAATAGTATAAAGGTCCAAGAAGGGGTGCAGTGATTCCAGACCCTAAAAAGGACAGGTGCTTGAAAGCTATTGAGAGGCTCTTAAACTATTGTACATAGAGACTTTTGGTAAAACAAGACTTGCAAACTCAAAGATCAGTCACTATGTTATATTCCTATGTGGACATATTATTACTGGAGCTGCCATAACACAAACACCTGTTGGGGAAACCCCCTAAAGTGAATCATTTTTATTTCTTGTTTGCTTCTGGGAGAACTGGCAGTGGGGCCATCTTCAGAGACAGGGCTGTCCCGCCCAGAGTGATATAAACAGAGAATTAACCATAATAACCTTGCAGCTGTAGTTTCATGAAACCTGCATAATTGGCGCCATCTTGTGGACAAATAAAAAATCTGCAAACTCAGACTTTTAGCAAGGAAGAGGTGCTATATCGCCATCTTGTGGACCTACAAAACAATTGCAGCCTGAAAAGAAATGGCAAAGGCAAGCTCAAAACCTGTCTGGGATTTATTTATACAGAACTTTTACCTGCATAGCAGGGTGCCTTATTGTGTCTCAAACAGTTAAACAAACATACTTTAAAAAAAAGGCAGATATTGTCTGATTGAAAGCAGAAGTGGCTCAACATCGCCTGCTTTGTTTTTTGATGCAAGAAGATAAGATTATGCCCACTATTTAAGCGCACCCCATACCCCTGTTACGGTGGCACAATCTAGAGCAAAGTGACTTACCTGAAGAATACAGCTAAATCTTTGTACAACAAAAAATGGTGCCCAGTCTCCCAGACAACTTCCTGTGACACCTGAACATTTACCAATATATACTATGGAGCCTACAGCACCCAGCAAAAAGGCGGATATATAAGATTTAAAAGATCTGATTTCTTCACTTACAATAGAAATTACAGGAGAAATCAAGAAAGTGGCTGCAGAACTTACTGGAGAAATAAAAACTGTTGATTCCAAGGTGACTTCGCTGGAAGCAAAATATGATAATCTATTGGAGGTGCATACCCAACTAGAGGATGATGTGTCGGCTTTGAGAGATGAACAACGCCAACTTCAATATGCGCAAGACGATCTGGAAAAATCGATCCCGACGTCAAAATGGCAGAATCCGAAATTTATCAGAAACAATCACAGATCTCCCAAACTATATGATGGATCTCTGTAAAACTTTGCTACCAAACTTGGAAAAAGATGCCTTCAGACTTGATCACATTCATAGAGCTCTGGCAGGACGTCCTGCCTCTGGAGAAAGACCTAGGGATGTGATAGTCAAATACCACTATTACACAACCAAGGATCTTTTTATGAAGGCAGCAAGACCCGGCTTTCCAGAGATTGCAGGTGGCCAACATAGCATTTATGCTGATCTTTCCCCCACCTTTTTTAAAAGGAGACTATTCAAACCTCTGTTGGAGATTGTTTTAGCCCAGGGATGGAGATAAATTTCAGTCAATGCACAGTGAGTATACCAGCTACAGGGCACGTGATGCTGCGGCTGCTACTGTTACACCTGCACAAGAGGCCCGCTTGCCCCTGCCAGAAAAGTTTGGAGGAGATCGCAAAAAATTTAGGGGTTTCCTAAATCAATGCCGTTTGCACTTCATGATGTTACCTCACCAATTTCCATCTGAAAGAGAGAAGGTGGGATTTATTTTTTCCTTATTCAAAGATGAAGTCCTGGCTTGGGGCTCCCCTCTTCTGGAACAAGACAGTCCAGTCTTGGGTAATCTAAATGACTTTCTTGAGGCTATGTGCCTAGTTTTTGATGACCCCAATCGATGTGCTACAGCAGAAGCCACTCTCCTTCATTTGCATCAAGGGAGGCGCTCAGTGGCTGAATATGCTGCTGAATTCAGACAGTGGGTTGCTGATACTACCTGGAACCAATCAGCCCAGAGGTTCCACTTCAGAAAAGGTCTCTCAGAAGCTATAAAAGATGAGCTAGCTCGTGTTGATCTTCCTGCTGACTTTGATGCATTTGTGCGTTTGGCTATCCGTATTGATCGGAGACTTTCTGAAAGAAGATTGGAAAAACAGGGCTCTTTTAGACCAAGTACTACTCCAATTTCCTATTCAAGAACTTCTACTCTGATCCCACAAACACCTACAGACTCTGAGCCAGAGGCTATGCAGGTAAATCTAATAAGAGGGCCATTATCCAACGAAGAAAAACAGTGGCGACGCACTCACAATTTATGCCTGTATTGTGGTAGTGCAGGGCACTATGCCATCAATTGCCCTAGCAAATCCAAAAGAACAATAGCTATGGCGGCTGAGGGTGCACAGATTCGACACCAATCCCAGATTTCGGATCAACTAGATTCTGTCACACAACCCTTGTTTTCTCTGGCTCATGGTGAAGAGGGTATGTTGACTCAACATCCTCATTTTGTGGTGCCTATCACGTTGCAATGTGGTGATCGTAAAATTTCAACTACCGCTATGATAGATTCTGGTGCAGGCGGAAACTTTATGGACATTAAATTTGCAGCAGGAAATAGAATTCAGTCTATCCCTAATTCTTCACCTGTGTTAATGGAGACAGTTGATGGTTCTCCACTTACGTCAGGACCGGTTACACATGTGCCCTTAAAGTTGACTGTGAAGTGAATCACCATGAGGCTATCTCTTTCCACCTAATTTCCTCAACACAGTTTCCAGTGATTTTGGGGGTACCTTGGCTTGCTCTGCATAACCCACAGATTGATTGGAAGATCAGAACTTTGTCCTTTCCTTCAGAACACTGCTTAATGAATTGTCAACCCTCTAAGGTAACACCTGTTGCCACAACAATTAATGAAATGGTTGTTATAAACTTGACTAAGCTTCCTCTACAATATCGGGATTTTGCAGATGTCTGTGATAAGAAGAATGCTGATCAGCTTCCACCACACAGGCCTTATGATTGCCCAATAGAGCTGTTGCCTGGGGCTGCTATCCCATTTGGCCGTATATATTCCCTTTCTGAGCCTGAATTGAAAGCTCTTCGTGAATACCTACAAGAAAATCTTGCCAAAGGCTTTATTCGACCATCTACTTCTCCAGCAGGAGCTCCTATTTTCTTCGTAGAAAAGAAAGATGTCAGCCTACGGCCATGCGTTGATTACAGGGACATTAATAACATCACTGTTAAAAACCGCTACCCCTTGCCTCTGATTCCTGAACTTTTGGAGAGACTTCGCTCAGCTAAAATATTTACGAAGCTTGATCTTCGGGGGGCATATAATCTGGTTCGCATAAGACCCAATGATGAATGGAAAACAGCTTTCAGAACCAGGTACGGGCATTACGAATATCTAGTAATGCCTTTTGGGCTGTGTAATGCCCCTGCAACTTTCCAGCATCTTATCAATGATGTACTACGAGATCTCCTGGATCAGTTTGTTGTGGCATATTTGGATGATATCCTAATATTCTCTGATAATCTTGAAAACCACAGAAAACAGGTCCGTATAGTTCTAGAGCGCCTTCGTACCCACCGCCTATACATTAAACTAGAAAAATGTGAGTTTGAACAAACAGACATTCAATTCCTGGGGTATGTAATAACTCCCAAAGGTTTAAGTATGGATGCAAGTAAAATTAAAGCTGTGCTGGACTGGCCCATCCCCAAGAATGAAAAAGATGTTCAGAGATTTGTGGGGTTTGCCAATTTTTACAGGCGTTTCATTAAGAATTTCTCTGCCGTTATTACACCGATCACTGAACTCACATGTAAGGGGACTCCTTTTCAGTGGTCCGATAAGGCGGATACCGCATTTTCCTGATTGAAGACTCTGTTTACCTCTGCCCCTGTCCTGGTACGTCCTCAGCCGGAATTACCATTTATTGTGGAAGTTGATGCTTCTGATTCAGCTGTTGGTGCTATACTATCTCAAAGGACTGGACCTAAGATGCTGTTACATCAGTGTGCCTTCTATTCCCGCCAGATGGTGCCAGCAGAAAGAAAATATGACATAGGGAATAAAGAACTATTGGCTATAAAAGCTGCCTTCACCGAATGGAGACATCTCTTGGAGGGAGCTACCCATCCAATTACTTTCCTCACAGATCACAAAAATCTGCGAATGTATTCGATCAGCTAAGAGACTGTAAGCCAGACAAGCACGCTGGTCCCTATTCTTCTCAAGGTTTAATTTTTTGGTTACATACCGTCCTGGCTCCAAGAATGGTAAGGCGGATGCCTTGTCTAGAATAGCTGACCCCCTCCATACTACCGTAACCAAGACCACCATCTTGCCAGAGGATATATTTATAGGAGTTACATTTCCTTCTGATCTGATGTCTCGCATTAAAAAGGGCTACGCTGAAGACCCAGTTCTTCGTGATCCTCCTCGTGACCTCCATATGACGATGCTTAATGGGTTTTGGATTTTTCAACAACGTCTGTTTGCTCCGGAGTCAGTGCGACTGGACCTTTTACGTCTCTACCATGACTCAAAACCAGCAGGTCATCCAGGAATCCGAAAGACACAAGAGCTACTTGCCCGATCCTTTTGGTGGCCGAAGTATCATGAGGATGTTAAGAAGTATGTGTCCTCTTGTGATGTGTGTGCCAGACATAAGACTCCTCGCTCATCCCCTGTTGGCTTGCTTCAGCCTCTTCCGATTCCTCATCGTCCCTGGGGATCTATATCCATGGACTTTATTGTGGAACTACCTCCCTCTAAGGAACACACTACCATTCTTGTTGTTGTGGACAGGTTAACTAAGATGGGTCATTTCATACCAGCTTGTGGTCTCCCTTCAGCTAAACAGATGGCTGACCTGGTTATTCGGGAAATATTTCGCTTGCATGGAGTGCCTGATGAAGTCGTTTCTGACAGGGGAGTGCAGTTTACATCTCGTTTTTGGAAACCTTTTTGTTCTAATCTAGGTATTAATGTAAATCTGTCGTCAGCTTTTCATCCGCAAAGGAATGGACAGACTGAGCGAACCAACCAGACTTTGGAGCAATATTTGCGGTGCTATATTAGTTACCTGCAGGATGACTGGCTGGATTTTCTACCCACGGCGGAGTTTGCCTATAACAATGCCCAACACTGCTCCACTTCTTTGAGCCCATTTTTTGCCAACTATGGTTACCATCCGACCTTTCTAGTCAGTCTCCCAATTACTACTTCCATTCCTGCTGTCACTGACCGGCTAACGGCCTTACGTGATTCCCAAGCACTGTTGAAAAAGACTCTTTTGGAGGCTCAGGAATGTTACAAAAGAGCTGCTGATAGGCATAGAAAGGAGGCCCCAGTCTATCACGTTGGTGACAAGGTGTGGCTGTCAACAAGGAATCTCAAGCTTCGGATTCCTTCTCATAAATTGGGTCAAAGGTTCATGGGACCTTTTGAGATCATTGCTCAGATCAATGCTGTCACTTTCCGTTTACAACTCCCGAATTCCATGAAAATACATCAAGTGTTTCACGTTGCACTGCTTAAACCTTTTCATGAAAACACTTTCCCTGGCCGAGCCCTGCCTGCCCCACCTCCAGTCCTCGTGGATGGTGAGGATGAGTACGATGTGGACAAATTTCTTGACTCCAGGATCTTCCATAGCAAACTTCAGTATCTGGTTCGCTGGAAAGGCTATGGTGAGGAGGAGAGTTCGTTGGAACCAGTGGACAATATTCACGCTCCTGATCTCCTTCGGTCTTTTCATGTGCAGTACCCTGCTAAACCAGGTAATAGGGCATCCAGAGGCTGCACCTATAGAGACGGGGGTAATGTGGGGAATTGACTCTGCTGGGTTTTGAACCCTGGTCCCCAGGCTGCTATACCTCTTCCCTACCTTTGTGAATTCCATTGAGACCTTATAAGCTTGACTCTGCTAGCAATAGTATCTGTACCTAAGTCTCTTCAGCTGTGTCTGGTCCTTGGCCTATATAAGGCACTTCCTGTCTATTGATCCTTGCCAGATTATTGTGTGGTTCCTGATCACTTCAATAAACCTTGTTCCTGTTTTCACCTACAAGTTTGCGGAACTGGATTATTGCTGACCTTGGCTACTGGTCTCCACAACTTTGTGATTTCTATATCATTACATTTCTATACTTTT
The DNA here is from genome assembly GCA_027410445.1 of Discoglossus pictus. Lineage (NCBI taxonomy): Eukaryota > Metazoa > Chordata > Amphibia > Anura > Alytidae > Discoglossus > Discoglossus pictus. The sequence continues at coordinate 155,279,417 of CM050166.1, read as the reverse complement.
GTATGTGGGGAATTTGAGAGCAGTTACTCTCAAATGTAGATATTGCTTCAGGATGTTGCTATATGTCAGAGAGAGGGCTAAGTAACCTTACATGTAAAATGCATAGTTTTTGGTTTAAGTTTAGCTAAATGGTAGCAATGTTTTAGTTCTGTGTTCCGAATTCGGTTCTCGCTCAGGGTTCATTGAGGAATGTTTCCACATATTAGACTTCAACTGCATTGATATAGACACTTAAGTATTAATATTTTGTGTTTTTTAAGAAGTGCTCCATAGGGGTTTAATTTGGTATATTTTTCTAATTTTATTATTTATTTATTTTTGGCGAGACACCTGTGTATCTTATTGAAACCCGTAGGTTTTAGGAGGAGAGCTTTTTGCTCTCCTTAATTTTGTTCAAATTGGACATTGTCATGAACTCATTTTAGACCAAGCAAAAGACAGATCGAGTTCTACTTCCCCAATGGTAACCCCATCCGCCACAAAATCCCTCAAACTCCTACTTAACCGTTATGGTGAGCTTGATGCATGGAGAATGGTTCATCCTACTGATAGCGAGTATACTCACTACTCAGCTAGGCATGACTCACATCCCATATTGATTATGTTTTTATTCAGCAACACTTAGCCCTGAATTTGCTGAACGCAGAAATCCGACCTATTGCATGGTCTGACCACGATATAACTAGAAATTCCTTGAATGATCTACTACCCAAGGGGCGCTCTCCCTCATGGGCACTACACCTGCCCTGCTCAATGATGTAGTCACAAAGTATAAATTATATAGCGCTATAGTAGAATATTTTGATTTGAATAGTGGGGGTGAGGTGGATCACGCTGGAGTATGGGCTTCACATAAAACAGTTTTGAGAGGCAAGTGTATTCAAATTGTCTCATCTCCAAAAAATTGGAACTAACCCAAATTAACACATTAAACAGTAAAATCTCAGCCCTTCAAGCTATTCCCCCTATATGGAGACCACCTGGGATCCAAGCAGAAATATATACACTTAAGCAGCAATTGCAGGTGATTCTCCGTAGAAAGGTTGTAACTGTGCTGCAAAAGACTCAGTCTCACATTTTCACGTATTCGAATAAGCCAGGCAGAATGCTAGCCAAAAAGCTCAACCAACAAAGGGCAGACTCTTTTATTCCCAAATTAAAGGTGGAGAATGACTAGACCATCTATAAGCTAAATGATATTACAAAGGCATTTAAAAAATGTTATGCTGATTTGCATTTTGCACCTGTTATCTCGGGCACAATAGATCATATGACCCAAATTGATAATTTTCTGTCCTCCATTAGTCTTCTGAAACTTGAGAAAGTGCAATCTGATTTGCTACACATCCGTATATCATTAGATGAAGTTAAGAGAGACTAAATCACATAAATCCCCTGGCCCGAATGGGTTCACAAATTTCTATTATAAGCAATTTATAGATACACTGGCAACTCATCTCCAACTGCTCTTCTTGTCCGGTAAGCCTATAAGAGTAGAATTTTTGGAAGCTAAGGTTATATTAATACCTGAGGAAGGTAAGGACCCATCTCAATGTAAGAGCTACAGGCCCATCTCACTGACTAACTGCGTTACCAAACTCTACTCAAAGATTATAACAAAAGACTCTCTCAGGTGCTTCCAAGCTTAATTTACCCAGCCCAAGTAGGGTTTATTCAGGGTTGTGAGGCGCCAGATAACACCAGACATATTTTATATTTGCTTGATATAGCGTCGGTCATAAATACACCTTTGATGCTTTCCTCTCTCGATGCAGAAAAGGCTTTTGATAGAATTGACTGGGTGTACATGGCCGAGACTTTACATAAGTTTGGCCTAAGTGATAAGCTGGTGAAGGGTTAGCACTATATTCGTCCCCGACAGCATATGTGGCAAATCAGGGGTTTAAATCACAATCCTTTAAAATAAAAAGAGGCCTACTGTCTAACCCGAGTAGTATGGATTCCATATCCAAAGACATACAGCTGTTTTTTGAGACTAATGTCTCCCCCGAAACTGGGGCTGGCTGGCTCTGGGCTGCCCATAAGGCTTTTGTTAGAGGGACTTGCATTAAGCTGTCCTCTGTACATAAGAAACTTCTTAAGCAGAAGGAGACAGAGCTCACAACCTCATTAAAGAGGTTAGAGGAGAAAAACCAACAGTGCCCCTCTCCTCAGGGGAGTAAGTTAATTGACCAGACTAGGCTAGAGCTGGACGCTATATTGTCCCATCGAACTGAACGAGCTATGAGAAAAATGAAGCACCTCTATTACTGGAAGGCAAATAAACCTGACTCTTTTTTGGCTAAAAGGCTAAACAATAAATTCTCCCAACCCAGAACCACCCAAATTAGGATACCTGGAGGTCAAATCTCCTACAGCCCCAATGAGATTCAAAAAACGTTTCAAAATTATTACCAAGAAGTATACTCCTCGCAATCCCACTGCAGTGGATCAGATATAGACTCCTTTCTAAATTTATGCGATCTCCCCAAAATACCGGATTATCAACTGGATGATTTGAATTTAGAAATAACCCAGGAGGAGGTAAAACTTACCATCCAGAATCTTAAGTTGGGCAAATCTCCAGGACCGGATGGTTTCACTAATTTGTATTATAAAAAATTTGAACCCCTTCTTACCCCCCACTTGACATCTCTTTTTAACGCCATATTGAATGGAGAGCCTATGCCCCCGGAGCTAAACCGGGCTGATCTAGTGGTTTTTCCAAAAGACGGCAGGGACCCTCTAGAGTTGAAAAATTACCGCCCTATATCCCTAATCAACGGGGATGTCAAAATCTTGGCGAAAATTATGGCCACCCGTATCTCTAAATTTCTACCAGATTTGATCCACAAGGACCAAACTGGGTTTGTCCCCTTTAGAGAGGCCGGGGATAATGTTAGGAGGGTTCTGAACGCTCAGTTCATGGCTCAGAAGTCTGCCTTTTAGCTTTAGATATAGAGAAAGCTTTTGACACGGTAGAGTGGCCTTATTTATATAAGATTCTAGACAAATTTGGATTGAAGGGACGCTTTATCAATCTACTTAGGAGATATTATGACTCCCCAGCAGCCAATCTAAAACTCCCAGGGGATCACAAAGCTGACATCCAAATTCGAAGAGAGACCAGGCAAGCGTGCCCGCTCTCCCCACTGTTATTGGCTCTTGCCATAGAACCCCTTGCGCAAGCGATTAGAGCCAATCCTGTTATCCAGGGGGTACAGGTAGGCCTCCAGCATTTCAAATGCTCTCTCTTTGCGGATAACATGCTTTGCACCCTGACCAATCCCCTCTCATCCATACCAGCACTCATGTCCACTGTTCAGGATTTTGGCAGAATCTCGGGTCTCAAGCTGAACGTTGAGAAGACTGAGGCGCTGGGGATGAAATTGCCGCAGAGTGAGATTGACACCCTTAAAGCTAATCATTAGTTTATTTGGCCCGCACAGTCTATAAAATACTTAGGCGTCAGACTTACCTCCAAGTTCAGGGATATGTACGGGGCAAATTTTCCCCCCTTGTATAGATCTCTGACATTGGATATGCAGAAATGGAGGAGCTTTAAAATCTCATGGACAGGCCGCATTGCGGCTGTGAAAATGAATATCTTACCTAAATTACTGTACTTATTTAGATCCCTTCCTATCCCTCTCTCCTTTAAAGACCTAGATAAATTCCAAAATAGTATTTCCCGGTTCATATGGGACGATAAACGCCCTTGTATCCCCAGGCAGGTGATGTTTCGCTCCAAGAATAGAGGTGGTCTCGCGACCCCGAATTTAAGACTTTATCTTAAAGCCGCTCAATTGGCCCCTTTACCTAGAGCTCACTCTACGAAACACCATCCATCTTGGGTCTTTATGGAAAATTACCAAATGTCTCCACATAGTTGGGATAAGTTGGTTTGGATCCCTGAAGACTCTGCCCCCTTCATAACTCATCAAAACCCCATGATCTCCTTAACGCTTCAGTCCTGGAGATGGGCAAACTCTAGGCATCGACTTAGCTCGGAATTATCACCTCTTCTGTCAGTTATGTCCTTTCCACAAATTTTAGCAGACTCAAGTTCCATGTCTAAATTCTGGTGGACTTCCAGACACCTGGATTGCATAGGAAACTGGTTCGCCAATGACAAACTACTGACCTATGACCAATTTTGCACAACTCACGACTTGCCAACTACGGAACTCTACAATTACTTAAAAATTTGAAGTTGGGTTACCAAGATGGTTAAGGATTCCGGGCCCCCCAGAGCCTCCTGGCTATCAGTTATCTGTAAAAATCTCCTGCTTGCCAAAGGTACTCTGAATACTCTCTGTATAACACCTTTCGTTGCTCTACTGGTTGCCAGAAACCCAAGTTTATGCTTCATTGGGAAAAGGACCTGGGGGTAGAATGGGACTGGGACAAATGGACTGAATCTTGCTCCAATCTTTCAAAAGGATCACTTAATTCGGCCTTATTAGTAACATCAATCAAAGTTTTCCACAGGGCCTATTGCACTCCCAATAAAATGCAGAAGTTTAGGCGGCAGGAGAGTAATAAATGTTTTAGGGGATGCCAGGATGTGGGGGATCATATTCACGTGTGGTGGTCCTGTCCACGTGCCCAGAATCTCTGGGAACAAGTGACCCGATTAGCCTCCACAATTTTCCATAAAGAAGTGTTTCCTTCGATAGAATCCTGTTTACTGGGGGTTCATATTAAAAACTTGTCGCATCCCCAGAACAAGTTGTTTCAATTAATGGTGTTAGCTTCAAAGATTCACATAGCCAGTAGATGGAAGGACATGAATCTAAACTTTCAGGAGGTGACTAGGAAGATCAACTATTTACTTATTAACGAGAGACTAACCCATATTGTTTTAGTTAGGATGCCCCAATTCCAGATAGTTTGGGACCCTTGGATAACATCCTCCTTTAGCGTGCCCCTAGTATAATATCTGTAATTGTCTGAAGCGATTATGAGGAAAAGACTGGAGTGGGGGAGCTCTGGAGACCTTTCAGTGGTACTAGATGGCAAGGAGGATCTGAGGTAAGATGGAGAAACCAGCCGGGATTGCTCCGCGACTGCCTAGAGGTGCCAATGATTATTTATTATGATATGGTACACGATAGATTAGTAAAGATAGATAGGTAATAACTTTTATATTGTATGCTCTTATCAACTGTTTACTCTTGAATTTAATTGGCTTATTATGCCTTGTGTTTTCTTTATGGTTGGAAAAATCAGTTTAGACACTAGAAAATGTTCTCACTAAAAATTAAAAAACAAGAAGGTTTAGTCAGTTAACTGTTGCAAAATGATAATTTTGTGATTATATGACTTGATAAAACTGACATTTATGACTGTTAAGAATGTTTTATTTATGTATGGAATTTGTATACCTTCTAATAAAAGAATATTAATTCAAAATAAAAAGAGGGATGCACCAGGGTTGTCCTTTGTCCCCCCTCCTTTTTGCAATGTGCATTGAACCCTTAGCTACAGCCATCAGGGAAAACTCGAATATAAAGGGAGTTAGAGTGAGGGAGACAGAACATAAACGGAGCTTATTTTTCCAGTCTCCCTAATCTATTTTATGCTCTTGGACTTTTTGGCGGCATTTCTGGCTTTAAAATTAGTACAAGTAAGAGTGAAGCGTTTAATGTTTCTTTACCAAAGCATTTAGAATTTCAATTATCAGTGAAATTCTCCTTTAAATGGGTTCCACACCATCTTAAATACTTAGTTGTTTACATCCCTAGACAATCTGGCCTAAAGTATTCAGCAAATTTATTTTTTGTACTATTCCAACGGCAGTTCGCACCAAGGACCTCTCGGTTCTTCAGGGGCAATCTCTTGCTTCATTTGGGATCGTAAAAGGCCTAGAATAAATAAGAAGGCCATGATGGCATCTAAAGCTAAAGGAGGATTGGCTCTGCCGGATTTACTCAAGTATTATAAAGCTGCCAGATTAGCCCAAATCACCAAGTAGTTTGGTAAGGAACACCTACCAGTGTGGGTGGAGTTAGAGAAAGATATCTTTGAAGAATGTGGCCTTCACATTAGACAAGTATTATGGCTTTCCCAACATTTTAAAGTAGGTGATTCTTCCCTTCCCAAATACATTGTTAAGTCTTTGGCAGTTCTGACTCAGACGAAAAAGAGAACTCCGCTTGTAGGAGTAGGTTCTTGGCTTAACTCACTGTGGTTATTTCAGAAGTTAGCATCAATAAATAGATTTTCAAAGTTTAAATGGTGGATAGATCAGTTTACTATTGCTGCGGATCAGGAAAACCGACAATGGTCCCCTACAACATTTGGAGACCTACATAATTTGCAATTAAAGGAATGGCTTAACTTATCACAGATACATATTAATATATCTGGGGTAATAAAACTTAACTCCTCTGCGAAGGTCACTCCATTTGAAACATGCTGTTTTAACAACCCTAATGGAAAATGGAATAACTCCATTATTTATAATTACTTAATGGACCTAACCACACCGTCCAAACTCCATCATCAACATTCTTGGGAGTCGGAACTCGCCATTGATATAACTGATGCACAGTGGAATAAGATACATAAGCAGGCCACAGGCTCTTCACTAAATATTAAACTTAGGGAAAATGCACACAAGACCATTTTGAGGTGGTACTTAACACCAGCTAGGATGCAGCTCTCTAACTCGTCAGTGGATGGTAACTGTTTTAGGGGCTATCACAACCTGGGCACCCTTAAACATGTTCTCTGGGACTGCCCTGAGATCGCGCACATTTGGTTGGAGACCTATGATATTTTGGAGAGACTATGGGGGCACAGGATTCCCCAAAAGCCAGAAGAGGCTCTCTTAGGCCTCCCCATAGAGGATCTCAGTAAAGAGGCTCACTTCACACCAAGTGTTTTTAGCAGTGAGGATTACGTTAGCCAAAACATGGAAATTGGCAGTACCAGAATATAGTGCAGTTTTGCTTAAACTTAAATTTATACATAACATGAGCGTTATCTAAGATAACTTGGACCAATCATATAGGAAATGGGCCTCATGTTGGGACACTTGGATTCTTAAGATTGGGTGGTAAATATGCAGAGTAGGATAATAGTTTAGGATGCCCCCTTTAAGAACAAACATAACACTGGACTTCTTCTCGTTTAGCCCCCTCTTACCCTCTTTCTTCTTCTTTATTCTCTGTGTGCTCTTATAAGCTATCATCCTTTACGATTGTACTTTATCACGTACATATGCGTAAAATATGCTTTCAGCGTAACTTAAAACAGAAATAACAAAAATGTCAAAGTTAGGTTTAAAAGGTTATCTGTATGTTTTGTCATTTATTAAGTGTTCTGGTTACTAATGTTTTATTTTTGAAACACTTGTGTTATGGAATTAACCTTGTATTCTTAATAAAAAAAAAAAATATATATATATATAGGTTAGTTCTATGGACATGATAACCCACTCTGAGAGCAACCTCTTTTAGCTCACTTGTGCCCTTCACAGGGAGAAATATCCTGCAGTATATCAGTCTGGTCCCACTCAAAAGAGTGACCCAGCCCCGAAATACCAGGCAATTCTACCCTGAACAGGAGAAACAGCAAACCTCAGACGCTTTATGGGCCTCATCAGTGAGGTGCAGCTGACTCTAACCCTATAAATGTTGGTGCTGTTTTTTTTTTTTTTTTTTTTGTGTGATTTATAAGCACCTAATATTAAGTCCATACAGTTTTTTATTATTATTATTAATGAATGTTTATAGAGGCAGAAAGTCTTCTTGCCTTCATAAAAGGGGGATATTGACTATTGTTTAGTTTTAATAATAATGGTTTAGATTTATTAATAATATTGATTTAGTTTCATATAATCTGTCCTGTCTGGAATTAATCATAATGTTAACAGGACCTAAGTAAACCATGTAGTGTTACTGTAGTTAAAGTATATTTTATTATGTTGTACATATCTAAGGTGAGCTGAATTCTCAGACTAAATTACATTATTACATTTTAGGTCATCACCAAAAATTGCCATTATTCATATAAAAGGGTATGTGTTTCTCTAGGGTACATTTGTACAATGAACTGTAGACATACATGTTATGCTTACTATGGTTATCTTAAACAGCAATTGAAGACAAATTACTCTCTATGGGCCTCATTCTATTATCGGCCGCAGCCGCTGCGGGGCCGCAAGGACCGGCCGCAAGCTATTCTGCTATTCTATTCCCTTACGGCCGGGGGCTCCGGCAGGCTTGCGGCCGGTGCCTTGCTATCTCTTGCGGCCGATCGCGCCGGAGGAAAGCCTTTGATCTAAAACGGCCGCAAGAGATTTGCAATTCAATTGCTCCGGGAACCCTCTCTGCAAGGCTAAAAGCGAGCCGCAGTTACTTGCAGGAAAAAGGTCTCGCTAGCACCAATTAAGCACATAAAATAGCTCAAATAAAGCCATCCTGCACTTTGAGAAGACTATAAAGGGATTTTAGGTGTTAGAAAAAATAGCACATAATTATCCTGTACTCAAATCCGTAAAATATTTCATTTTTAATATCCGTAAAATATACATGTAAAAAGTCCAGAGTGCTTGGAGCACCTCAGACACACCCCCGCCGCAGCCGGCAAATAAACAGTTAATTTGAACTCGGGTTTGGGCAGATGTGCAAGCTTGAGAGGGGGTTCCTTTTATTCCTCATGTCCCCCAATATGATCCCTAGCATTTACAGAGCTGTACAGTGCAGGCTTGAATTTATTTTTCAGTTTTTATATTTCACAGCTTACGGCCGGTTCCAAGATATGCGGCCGGCCGTAAGAGGAGATCCTTGCGGGGCCGTATAATAGAATCGCGAGTTAACTGAACCCTCGCAAGGAATCGCAGCCTTACGGCCGATTTACGGCCGATAATAGAATGAGGCCCTTTGAATGCACCAAACTTGCATTCCTAAAAATGTTACCCAATTCCTTAGTTTTTTATATTTTTGGGCTATTTGTGTTAGATCAAAATTTAGAAATATTATTTTATTCAGTGTGTCTGTTGGTGACCTGGGCCCTAAGTTGATTTTATGGTAATGTTATAATGTTAGTACATAACTAATATCATTGACCAGGTCATTTATTGATAGTATTATTTTACACTATTTGCAACATGCCAGCATATTCTGTAACGCTATACAGGGCATAAGTACATGACAAAACAATATTAACACATTGCAAAATAATGGAGGGCCCTGTCTTTGAGTCTAAAATCACGTTCATATTCACAATACATATCATTTATATTTGCCTAGAAATGGTCCTATGTTCTATGTTCCTCCTTGTTACACATGTTAAATTGAAAGCATTATTAGGACCATGTATTTTAGACAAACAAAATATATGTAAAAAGATCATTCAAATTGGAAATGTCAATTTATTAGTTTTACAGAAAGTGTGAAAGTAACTTTCACAGTTTTAACTTCCTGATAACAGTATTTAACATTTTAGTATAAACTCTATTTTTGTTTTAGGTTTAAACCTATTGTTTTTTATTTATCGTTTTGTTAATGATTTGTGATTAATGTTAATGAATAATGATTTATGTACAAATTGTCCACTGGTGAGCTGAAGCGTATGACATCCAAGGCTAGATATATACTATTTAGAAGTTAGATATATACGCATGTAGTATCCACACTTCATTTCAGGGCCTAGCTTGTAATCCATATGCCACACTAGTAGCCACAAATCTGAAGAGGATTTGCCACGTCTTGCGAAGAGGATTTTGCCACCACAGTTAACAGCGTCCTATCTCTTACCACATGACGCATGTGTGTCATTAAGACACAAAGAGGGGAATGTTATCCAGTTATCTGTGATGTTATCTGTCATAAGGAACAAAGGAAAGACAACTTTCCTGGATGACACCCTGCTGGTGCATCATGAACACAAAGCATGGGAATTAACTCAAAAGAGACAAGAGGTTGAGCAAATGAAGAATCATATCCAGGAGTCATTCACTGATGAAAGATTTGAATGGCTGGGACAATCTTCAAGGTGTGGCTATGATGTGTATAACTGGGCCAAATGGGCTTGCCTTTCTTCTTTTTATACTGGGTAGTAGAATTATCTTAGGAAAAGAACAGAGGGAATCAGGAGGAATACTCTACACTCTTGCATACACACATTAGTATTTACACACTTTAGTATTATGTAGGTAGAGCCTTGTATTTCAGATGCCGATCTCACCACTACTGTTGTATGTTAATAAACTTTTTAACTTATAGGTTTGCAGTGTATTTGGAGTTCTTATAGCAGTCAGATGTAAGTTAACAGGTCAGGATATACAATTAGAATTCCAGTATAAAAGGACTATATTTAACAAGAAGTGCCAGTCAACTGTATGAGAGAGTATATTGAGGCATAGATTGTGTTAATAGCCTTAACGAAATTGATAGAACTTCAGTGGAACACATATGCATTCCAAGTGCCATTTTTCAATAGAGGAGGACTGTGGGAATGATGCAGCGATGCTTAGAAGCGTCACTACGTCACAACGGCCGTCCAGTATCGCAGAGAATCATGGGTAATGACGCATTGACATCATAACGTCACTAGAGTAATGGGGCAGCATGCCAAAATGGAAGATAGGAGCATTTTAGGAGGAGTGTGTAGCTCAAGACACAACTATACATTGCACAGTGACAAACTACTAGTGAGTACTGGTGGTGACACTTGGCCACACATGAGTGCAATAATACCATTGAAAAGGCCCAGTAGATGGTCAAAACGCATCTGGTTGGTATAGAACGGCACTATAGTGTCATTTTTACTTTTGTGTTTTATGTTTATTAGAGATTAGAGATTATCAGGATTAGAGATTTGGTCACCTACTCTGCGTTTTACACATTGGGGCTTAGGACCCCTGAGTGGGCATAACTGGAGATAAGAGTTTTATAAGACTCATAAGGTGGACCATTATCCTCTAGTGGAGCTGGTTGGGAAACTAGGTGTAGAATACTACAAGATTTGTGTTGCTATTGGACTATATTTTATTTATCCACGATGAGGATCTACGTGTGATCTACGTAGGTCAAGCGGACATGGAGGATCTTTGTATATACCTATATGCATGTGAAATACCTCTTATATAGAGGTTGTCAAATGTGAGTGTCCATTCGCTATACTGTTGTGTGTTTTATACTAAAATCACATTGAATTGCACTAGGAAGTGGCACACGCGCTCTCCTTTTTTCTTTTTATACTGATTTAGCAATATTGCATTATGTCTGGAATGCGGGTCCGAACGAAACACGTAATTGAAACCCGTAAGGCTTTGAAATCTAACCTCCCTTTTTCAGTGACGTAATAATGATGATCTCCACTACTGGTTTGACTAATTGATCATGTTCATGGCCCCACATGCAACGTGCGCAAGAAGGGTTTACGGCCTTGCATCTACGGCCTGTAACTCCTGGCATGGTTCAATTAATTCGCTCTGTAACTAACGCAGCTGAATTTCAAACCCGCAGCCATTGCCAGTGTGCCGATGTCGCTACGTGCTTTACATTTAACAGGGCTGCTGTACGACTAAACTGTGTGTACCGCGAGTACACACCCACTAAGAGATAGGCTAGATTTTTGCACTGGGTAGGAACTTGGTATGGCTATTGAAAGTGGCTGTTGGTCCTGTCCAAAAGTGGTATTACCTCTAAATTTTATATTATGCTCTCTACATATAGGAAAATACATCACACACAAAAAATGACATTGTACAAAAGATAAAATGGGAAGTTGAGTTCCCGTGGTCTAACCATTTAGTGGAATAGTCATTTAAGTATCTCACAGTGATGGCAACAAACTTAGGTAGTGGTTATACATAAATGTCCACTTTTGGCCAACCTTGCTTTTAGTGTGTATAATTTACCTGGGTGGATTTACATGTAAAAATATGTAGAATCATAGCACAGACCTGCTACCCTCTCAAAACCTAAACCTCTGCTCCTTGGACCTGTCGGTTAGCTTATGCAGGACAGCAATGTAAATGTTTAAGTGGTAAATACATAACTATATAGACTCCATATTGGATATTTACTGATGTTCTTTAACTTGGCTGGGATTGCTATAGGGACAATTGTGTTTATTTTTTTCTGACTCACTAGTTCAATCTCGTAGCTGCTTATGTATGGAAGGCTTTGAGCGCTCCCAAGCTAATCACCCTAACATGATAACCCCCTTGTCTACCTGAATCTAAGGGCAGAAGCAGCCTTACAGCAGTTTCTACAGGAGACATGTTAGTTAGGTATGTGCAGGTATTTCAATGAAGTTTCAAGAAAATAAACATTTCTGTCAGCCCTATAAGCTTCCTGCAATATTTCAGGCCAAATCTCAAGATCTTATCTAGATTTCTTTCCCAATTTAATTGAAATATAAATAGATTGTTCGGCAGGGGTAGCATACTATTACAGTATAATAGACATAAGTTAATACTAATTTACTATGTGGGAGGCAGTCTCGTGTCTGCAGTCTGCTCAGAAAGTAAAAAACAAAAAAACATTTTGTAAATTCTGAAATCATTCACTACTAGAAATAGTATACTTATTATTGTTAAAGAGATATGTAAGTTTTTGGACTTTAATAATATGTACATACGGGTATCTACTCCTGTCTGCTGATCATCCTAGTTTACTGTTGGAGGTGAGTTCATACCGTTAGAGTCAGTAAGCCCTGCAAGTGTGAGCTGACCCCCACATTGTGTAGGATTGTTGTGTGTGAGCATAATCAGCATTGGAGGGTCCATTCCTGTATATATAGTACCACCTGTAGTGGATATATACACCTGGAAGCTACCCATCGAGGAAGCTAGCACCATCTAGAAGGCTTGTTACGTTGAGGTATGGAGCTGTAGAAGAATGTGTCCTGCCGGGTGTACCATCATCCATTATTTCCGTTGACATTATTACATGAGTGCAATATATAATTGTGTTTTTTATATCAATACATTATTTTAGATTACTACATTATCAAGTCGCTTGTGCTTCTCTAACCCCCCTTTTTTAATTAATATGTAATATATGAATTTATTTACTTTTCTGTACTTTATTTTGTTAAGAAATGCTTATAAGCTCTATTTTTACTGCCTTAAATCATATAAATAGTCCCTGTATGGGCATGCCGGTATGCAGACACAGACTCTGCTGTACTTGCTGTGCTGTGTTTCTTAATAACAATCAATGACCACCCAGCAACATTCTACAACATACTGCTGAGACATCGTGCCTGATAGGCTAGGACACTACACTTCACATTGAAACCTACACAGTCTGTCTGCATACGCTGCAATGAACAGATCCATACAGGGGCTATTTGTTTGATTTTAGGCAAACACAGAGCTTATAATCACTTTTTAATAAAATAAAGTACATAAAAGTAAATACATACACCAGTATATTACACACCTAGTAAACTCTAGAAACCTTCCATGTCCCTTAAATTTTAGAAAATATGTTACCCCAAATGAATTTAGTAAAAAAATGTTTGCATGGGCCCAATACCATGCCAGAAACTGTATAGCATTCAAACAGTCATTTAAAAATTGATACACCCTACACAAAATATACAATATCTTGAGGAAACTTCTAGGCCTTTTTAGCCTATTACTTAGAGGAGGAAAATGTCCAAATAATGCTTAGTATCTTCTTTCCATTAGAAGTTTATTTAAAAAAAATCTGTTCCCATTGATATAAAGAGTGAAGTAGTTTTGAGTGACCAATTATCTAGCTTCTGAATTGATAATGAGAGGTTATGTCTCAAAATCTCATCATAATAATTTTGAATATGCTTGTCCAATAAAAAAGATATAACTATATACTGCAATACTCTGATTATTCATATTGTTCCCATTGAGATATACTAATTCCCAAGGTGTAACATTTGTTGTTATTTATTAGCAAACCAGAACTTTTAGTAAATGTGAATAAGGTATCATACAGATTTGGAAGGGGTATATGAGGATGTGCTACTGTTAACAATAATTCATTAGCAAAACAACAACATTTATAGTCATGCCCTCCTACAGTAATTCCAACAATATTCTTATTCTGACAACTTTGAGCAGGTAAGTGCTCAATGGCAAGTGCAAACAAAAGGGGAGACAAGGAACAATCCTATCTTGTGTCTCTAATTATAGTAAAATATTGAACAATTTAACTAATATCTTAAATTGTGCTGTTAAAGAATCATAAACTACTATTAAAGCTTCTATAAATGCATCTGAAAAATGTAATCTGGTCGAAGTTAAACAAGATATGTTCAACTAACAATATCAAGGGCTAAAAATGAAATTGAGATGTTAGTGTTCCTAGTGCATGTTATTAAATGTAATATTCATCTAACATTATCTGGGGCTTATATGGATGGGATAAACCACAAGTGGTCCCTATGGACCAGAGAAGGGAAAAACTACTTAAGTCTAATTGCTAGAATTTTGATAAATACTCTAAGGTCTACATACCGTAGTGAAATGGGACAATATTTTTTACATTGCAATGTGTCATAGCCAGGTTTTCAAATTATATATTATATTTTTAATCCATTGTTTTCCTTGCATACTGGGAATATTTTCTCTAAGCCCTTCCTCCTCAACACCGCATTAACAGGTTCCTTTGTAGCCCTGCAATCAAAATACTTTAATTCTACTGGCAATCCTGAGTGGCATTCTCCCACCTGCATAACTATTAAAATCTTCAATTTCAAAGCATATCATCTTGGATAAACCAAAGTGAAACCCATTCATGTCCTACTGTTTGCTTTTTGTATCCTGTTGCAGAATACACCAGCTTTGGGTTTGCAGACAAGCACATATCTAATCCCTCTGATAATGAGATCTTCCAGATCCTGTCAACATCCCGCATTATGATCAATAGGTGAAATAGTATTAATATTTGGACCATGGGTGTTTCATAACCTTCTGTAGTATCCTGCTGCAAAGCCCTGAGTTTTCTGTAGACCTCCAGTGTCACATTGTAATATTTTACAGTGTCTATTTAATAGCAACATAGCCTTTTCCAGGCAGATTAGTAGCTTTGCAAAAGCTAACATTGATAGTCTATAAATAAAAAACGTTAGAGAATTCAAATCTTACCGCCCACTCTTTAGGCAGCTGGTGTTGTTTGCGAGTTCCTACAAATATAAAAAGCCTCCTTTGGCAAACTGGAATCTATTGATGGTAGGTGATGAGCTTTCTAACGTTGGAAGCTCAACCCAACACTGCCTCTTAGCCAAGCAATCAACTGACAGAGGTTCCCTCTCTATGACATCACATAGGAGTATACTTGATTCTCTCTCCTTGGCAACTGCATTGTTGTGTATACCAAAAGCAGACAAGTCTTGTATATACGAATTTATGACAATTATACATAAATATACAATCCAGGGTTAAAGTGGTGGCTTATTCTGAAGGTGGGGTTTGTAACCCCTGCATATCCAATAACTCAATACACAGCCAACATTTAACACATTTAACAGCTATTCTGGGGCTATAGTATAATCTCTACTCAACTAAATAATTTGTTTCATAGGTTCTTTTAAACTACTAACCTGGAGAGAAAAAAATATACTTGACGACTTTCACCTCTATATATAAATCCTGATTATACATCTCACAATTACAAATAATATTTTCCTCTGCAATCTTTTTCTTCTTCTTAACACTGTCTCTACAACTCTTCCAACAATGTAATAAACACTATTAAACCCATTTCTTCCATATTACCACAATAATGGTATCTTAAATTTGCACCCTCAATTCTATTTCCTCAAAACAGAAGTGCTTGAAATAACTCAGATTGTCAGATAAACCTACGGATGTGGTATCTAATAAAAAAATTTCAATAGTTACTCACGTCATATATATTATATATATGTTTTTAATGTTCAACTATCATACTCAACTTTGCTATAATAGGTGGTAGTCATTTGTTTCTTTCCTAACAGGCCTAGTTACCTGGACCTTGGATGCAAATAAGACACATGATGAGTCTGCTAAATGTAAGATTTTCTCTACCCCTACCGGGTCAGCATGTCATATGTGTAATGTTATATCCCACACTCACTGAATTTCAACTTATATACTAGGGATTGACTCATTCGGTGCCCCACCCCACACATACGTATGTAATATTTAAGTAATATTAGGCAAAATATGTGTTTATATGTATATATATATATATATATATATATATATATATATATATATATATAAAGTACCTCAACCAAGACAGTGATCAAGGCAACTATATTAGTCATCGGCACTGGATAATTTTGCTTGGTTGAAATGATAGGTAAGTTTGTGCGTTATCATAACAATGATAGCTTAGACCATATCCTCTCCCAAAATGGAAGGATTTAAAACAGTTCAGTGTTGTACCTTCCAATACACATTATTCCTTAAAATATCATGGTCCATAGTGTCAACATGCTAAGGTCAAGACGGATTAGTATAGAACAGTCACCCCTGTCTCTTGTCATCAGCAAATCACATGTAATAGAGTTGTTTCATGACTTGGCCTTTTTCTGAATCTGAGGATTTCCCCTAGAAATGAAAGTTTTGACATAGACCTGTAGTTAACAATGCAATCTGGATCCAGGAAAGGCTTTCTGAGTTTTGCTTCATTTAGTGGAGCTGGAAAAATCCCTGTCTGCAAACAACATTGTACAAACTCTGTGAACATTGGACCAATTAAGTCCATGGACTCTACTAGAAGGCATGTGCATCATGTGTCCTGATTATCAATTGTTGGTGGCAGAGGGGACAGCTTGTGTAAACCCCAGAACATACATCAATAATCTTGCTGAAATTGCTTACCATCCACCCAGGGCATTAACCACCAAGTATGCACCTGGTCTAGCACTAGTGCAATCATCAGCTCTGTAAATTCTTTTAAAAAGACAGCCATTCATGCTGCTACTCACTCACAAGATTTAAGGTGCTCAGCATAAAATGGCTTGAAATGTAACTTAATTTGGAGCAAACCACTACTCTGCCCTTTCATTCCTGTATTGATCCGTGGAGCAGGTTGGCAGTTATCCGTTTGTATGATGGGGCCTGAATTTCCATCTAGTCAAGTTTTGGTAATGTTATGTCTTCTGAATTAGGAAGCTTGGCTAAGATAGCCGTTTTGTTCTGTATAGACCTCATATTGCATAGTAACGTTTTGAGTAATTTGATCAGTTTCCATATTTGGAGAAGGTTCTCTGTGGAAAAGAAGCAAACAGAAGCCTTTTCTGATCCTAACGACCATGTGACTGGAATTTGACGCCACTTTTATGCACTAATGTTCTCGAGATGTTGGCGAGCTGGGTAACAATGTAAATTGGGATCCAAGGACAGCCTTGGTTTTTTGACTGATCCTGTCCACCTTTTCAGTCCCTGCAAGTTTTTTTTCTAATATATCAATATATCAATTTATGACTGTGTAATTAGAGGTAAACATTTATTTTTTCAATCTTGGTTGATCTCTGAAAGGGATTCTTGTGGCAAGCCTGGGGCACAGCTGTGAAAAGGTTACAGATCAATCTAGACCACATTACCAGAACTACTTAAACCTTCAGGTAAGTGGGATCGATATGTCAGGCAGTTATACAGTACGTTGTTCTTTTGCTTTGCCTTCTCCAGGACAGGGAAGGTATTCTTGGTGTACCCTTGTAGTTTTTAGATTTTAGCCCAGTATGTAAATCAATGCAATATGGTGATTCACATGGAAAAGTAATCTGTTACTTATGTATAGATGCTGGCTAAGAGCAGTCAATGAATATGATGGATCTTTTTGTATTTAGAAAATTTGCTTGCAGAGTTCTATTTGAATCTTTTTGGAGAAATGTTCAGGACCTGAGAAAGTGGTGAGGAATATATCTTGGACCCGCTCTGGCTATGTAAATTCCTAAATTTCACTGCACACTCTATATATTAGATATTGAATCCTAAAACATAGTAACTAAATTGTCTTTAGAACACATTATAGAATTATAGCAGTTATAATTGGACTACGAATTGATTTTATTATACAATTCATCATATCTTTGGTAGCACAGGATTGTATCTAGTTTGACCTGCTAAAATATAACCATTGCGCCACCTTGTGGACAAAACTGAGAATTATTATGCATCATATGCAAACATATGTTTAGTGGCTAAATGGAAGACAGTTTGTTACTTTTCTGAGTAAGAAATGAAAAGATATGTTTGCAAGTTTTCAGTTATGTTACATAAATCTCAGTTTATCCTAAACTTGCATCTCATACATTTCCTTTGTGTACATTTTTGAAGTTACTTTTAATGATTTCTTAGTGCCATCTACAGTATTTAAATAATCTGATTTCACTTACGTTTACACTTATATTCAGTTTATTAACTATTGCAGATCTTGCCTTCCTGAATCTAATGCAAGTTTTTCTGTATTCATTAAATAATATTACTAAAATTGTATTTCTGTTAACTGAAAGCAGCTTTTCCCTTTCAGAATGGTATGAAAAACATTGTATAGTAGTAAAGTAAACCTCCAAAAGCAAGAACCACCAACATATCTAGTAATAAAAACACAATAAATGCTTGTGGTTTTTTACAATAATAATAATAAAAAAATAAAAAAAAAACAGATTAAGAGAATAATTATGTACCATGATTACATAAAATAATTTGCTTGTATCAAACCTGCTTGAGGAGTCAAATAAGTGTTACACATCAAACATGTAACCTTGGAAAATCTGTATGCACAAAATATTGGTTATAATATATAAAGATATATATATATATATATATATATATATATATATATATATTAAATAATTAAACAATTATACCAAAAAATAAAACCTAGATTCATTTACACTAAATTTTCATTTCGTTTCACTTCTGCTTTTATTTTAATGTGTGTATTGCATTTTAAAGCAATGATGTCTCCCCAGTAAGTACTATTTGTGAGTTTTGGTATTTCAACAATTCTTTTTATTTTTGCAAGATGAATTGGTGTACGTAAATATACAGTTGTGCTCAAAAGTTTGTGTACCCTGACAGAAACTGTGAAATATTTGCATTTATTATCACATAGTTGTTTGGCTCCTTTTTTAAATTATAATTATAACAGAAATCCCCCAAAAGGACCTGATCAAAAGTTTACATACCCTTGAATGTTTCGCCTGGTTACAGACACACAGGTTAAAATGTCAATTAAAGGTTCATTTTCCACACCTGTGGCTTTTTAAATTGCAATTAGTGTCTGTGTATAGTCAATGAGTTTGTCAGTTCTCACGTGGATGCACTGCGCAGGCTAGATACTGAGCCATGGAGAGCAGAAAAGAACTGTCAAAAGACCTGCATAACAAGGTAATGAAACTTCATAAAGATAGAAAAAGATTTAAAAAGATATCAAAAGCCTTGAAAAAGCCAGTCAGTACTGTTCAGTCACATATTAAGAAGTGGAAAATTCGAGGATCTCTTGATACAAGTCAAGGTCAGGTAGAACAAGAAATATTTCAGCCACAACTGCCAGAAGAATTGTCCGGAATACCAAGAAAAACCCACAGGTAACCTCAGGAGAAATACAGGCTTCTCTGGAAAAAGATGGTGTGGTTGTTTCAAGGAGCACAAAACGATGTGAATATTGATGGCAAGATACATATCCTTCAAAATAGTAATGACATTTCCAACCTCGTCAGAGGGTCTCCTTTCCAGGTTCCAGGCCCCTGCAGCTGTTAATTAAATTATAGGTGAAGTTTGTGTGTCATCAGGATAGCAATAATAGCTTAGATCAAGTGGCTTTATTTTATCACCCATTGGAAACAGGTACACAGCAAAAAGTAAGATAAAATGGATCCCTGTGGAACTCCACAAGTCAGAAGCAACGTTGAAGAGGAATTTACCTCCAATGTAGGGCAGTTTTTGTACTCGATAGTAACAGAAGGAGGAACAATTCTTCAAAACTTACTTGCACACCGAACATATAAAACACCAGAAATACTTTCCAAGTGGAAAATGAAACAGAAAGCCCATACTGCTTTAGGGGCTGCCAGGTTATGGGGGTCCTTTATCCTTATCTGCTGGCTTTGTCCCAAGGTCCAACAGCTATGGAGAGAGTTGCTCTGCACCCCAGTAAGGGGGGAATTAGAGGTGTGTCTACTAGGAATACCGGTGAAAACAACCACTCAAAACAAGCTCCTACAGTTCTTCTATTTAGCTACCAAGAGCCATATAGCAAAGAACTGGAAGTCTGATAACATGATCTGTCAACGGTTAAAAACAAAATTAACTATCTAGCAATAAATGAAAAAAAGACTCACACACTGGAACACTCTATTTGTGGGTACATGGAGGTTTGGGCCCCCTGGCTGGAGAGTAAAGGAGGGGCAACCCTGGCGTTCACACAATTAACATATCTCGGCAGTCATGATGGGGGCCTGGAACCTGGAAAGGAGACCCTCGGACAAGGTTGGAAATGTCATTACTATTTTGAATGATATGTACAGGGAGTGCAGAATTATTAGGCAAATGAGTATTTTGACCACATCATCCTCTTTATGCATGTTGTCTTACTCCAAGCTGTATAGGCTCGAAAGCCTACTACCAATTAAGCATATTAGGTGATGTGCATCTCTGTAATGAGAAGGGGTGTGGTCTAATGACATCAACACCCTATATCAGGTGTGCATAATTATTAGGCAAATTCCTTTCCTTTGGCAAAACGGGTCAAAAGAAGGACTTGACAGGCTCAGAAAAGTCAAAAATAGTGAGATATCTTTCAGAGGGATGCAGCACTCTTAAAATTGCAAAGCTTCTGAAGCGTGATCACCGAACAATCAAGCGTTTCATTCAAAATAGTCAACAGGGTCGCAAGAAGCGTGTGGAAAAACCAAGGCGCAAAATAACTGCCCATGAACTGAGAAAAGTCAAGCGTGCAGCTGCCACGATGCCACTTGCCACCAGTTAGGCCATATTTCAGAGCTGCAACATCACTGGAGTGCCCAAAAGCACAAGGTGTGCAATACTCAGAGACATGGCCAAGGTAAGAAAGGCTGAAAGACGACCACCACTGAACAAGACACACAAGCTGAAATGTCAAGACTGGGCCAAGAAATATCTCAAGACTGATTTTTCTAAGGTTTTATGGACTGATGAAATGAGAGTGAGTCTTGATGGGCCAGATGGATGGGCCCGTGGCTGGATTGGTAAAGGGCAGAGAGCTCCAGTCCGACTCAGACGCCAGCAAGGTGGAGGTGGAGTACTGGTTTGGGCTGGTATCATCAAAGATGAGCTTGTGGGGCCTTTTCGGGTTGAGGATGGAGTCAAGCTCAACTCCCAGTCCTACTGCCAGTTCCTGGAAGACACCTTCTTCAAGCAGTGGTACAGGAAGAAGTCTGCATCCTTCAAGAAAAACATGATTTTCATGCAGGACAATGCTCCATCACACGCGTCCAAGTACTCCACAGCGTGGCTGGCAAGAAAGGGTATAAAAGAAGAAAATCTAATGACATGGCCTCCTTGTTCACCTGATCTGAACCCCATTGAGAACCTGTGGTCCATCATCAAATGTGAGATTTACAAGGAGGGAAAACAGTACACCTCTCTGAACAGTGTCTGGGAGGCTGTGGTTGCTGCTGCACGCAATGTTGATGGTGAACAGATCAAAACACTGAAAGAATCCATGGATGGCAGGCTTTTGAGTGTGCTTGCAAAAAAAGGTGGCTATATTGGTCACGGATTTGTTTTTGTTTTGTTTTTGAATGTCAGAAATGTATATTTGTGAATGTTGAGATGTTATATTGGTTTCACTGGTAAAAATAAATAATTGAAATGGGTATATATTTGTTTTTTGTTAAGTTGCCTAATAATTATGCACAGTAATAGTCACCTGCACACACAGATATCCCCCTAAAATAGCTAAAACTAAAAACAAACTAAAAACTATTTCCAAAAATATTCAGCTTTGATATTAATGAGTTTTTTGGGTTCATTGAGAACATGGTTGTTGTTCAATAATAAAATTAATCCTCAAAAATACAACTTGCCTAATAATTCTGCACTCCCTGTATATTTATGTGAACAAAATTTTTTATATTTGTTTTGTTTGAAGATGTTTAGTTTAATTTAAGGAAACCAAATGCAATCAATGCAATCAATATGTACAAGATAACGTAGTAGTACAAATTCAGTTTACTTTAACGGAAATTTAACAAATACGAAAAAGACAGTAAGATATACTTAGATAATGTCGATATCACATATATGGTTGTGAGCATGCAGGACGTTGCTAATGCTGCGGGCTCACAAAGTGAGGGCCTCAGTTGCTGGCATGGAGCGCCGAAGGCGCTCCTTGCCAGCAACTGCGGACCTCGCAAAATTTACGGACTTACGACAAACAAATACAAGACGCATTACAACCTCGCAAAAATACCACCTTACCGCCCCGAAACCGCACACATGAAAACATTAAACAATAAATACACACAACAAATACATAAAAAGATTACCTACAGCAAGGGGGGGGGGCACCGAGGACCTCGAAAAGTGAAGTTACACCTCGATTTCACTCGAAATTAGAGTTTAGACACCCGAAAATCACCTAAGCGAGAGAAAAAATTGCCACAGGACCCTAAAGACGCGAAACACCACCAAACACCTACAGATTTTTCGAAAAAGTTGTACGAGATCCAAAAACAAGGACGCAACCCGCGCGACCCGAAAAACATTAGAAACACAATAAATACACACAACAAACACATAAAAAGCTTACCCACAGCAAGGGGGGGGGGGGCACCCAGGACCTCTGCAAGTGAAGTTACACCTCGATTTAAATCCAAATTACAGAGTTTAGACACCCGAAAATCACCTAAGCGAGAGAAAAAATGGCCGCCAAACAAAACGAAAACGAGGCTAAAGGACCCTAAAGACGCAAAACACCACCAAACACCTACGGATTTTCCGAAAAAGTCGGACAACATCCTAAAACAAGGACACAAAATCAGCCACAGCAGCGTATCACACATTAGGCGCCATTTTGGAACACTAACTTACACAACCTGGAAGTATACAGCTACCCTAACGGATTTCCCTTGCGCACGCACACTATTACACTGCACACATTCATGACGCTTACACAGCAGCTCCACAGCACTGATGCTGCAGCAACATGAAAACAGATTGCCAGCTCTTTAACACAATGCTTCCTGCATATATTACTTCACAATAGGTAAAGTATATTAATTTCTTATTTTATTTATTATTCATTGCCATAACAAAAAAAACACCAACGCTGCTCATAGCACACAAACAACCAAGAGCCTCGCAAAGGCGGCGCTCAGCGCGAGGCTCGCAATGAGCGCCGAAGGATCTTGGAACACCAACAAAATAAATTTCGCACACAAACAAGATTACCTGCTTTACAATCTTATTGCCGTCATTTTTTGACGGGCAAGTCGCTAGTTAAGAATAATCATGGTTTAACCCTCAGATAGAAAAAGGAAAAGATGGGGAGGAAGACAGATATCTATAAGTGTTAGATCATAAGATATCACACTGTGTATTGTATCTTTATTCATTTGCTGCCTTAAATATCTGTGATGTTTATATACCTATCTGTCTAATAAAAATGTATTAGAAAAAAAAATAATAACTTTTTCCAGTGTTTAAAACAATATAGTATTATTCAAAATAAATACTTGGTTCTGATCCTGTATTCCTGGTTAAAGAACAAAAATATTCAAACTTGGTAGAAATTAGACTTTATTGCTTTTATAACAAAGATATACAGTTTGTTTTTTTAAATAAAAGCATGTTAAACAATACAAATGGAAGTACGTTCCAACCAGCTTTAAAAGCGCAAATGCTCAAAACTGTATATTTACATAAAAATAAAACTCATTAAATATTAACCTTCATTTTTAGTTTATGTAGTCAAAGGACTGCTGGCAATGTATACAGAATTGTTTGTAGAACTATTTAGGTATTTAACGGTCTACAATGTTTTCTAAGAAACTTAAAATATGCAAAAGTAAGCCTGGTGATGCACACTGGTTAAGTGGCCAAAAAACAAAAATCCCATGTGTTTACTTGTTTACTAGAACCATGGTACTTTGGCATGTGGTATGATACCCTGCTATAATATTCTAAAACATTTGAAATATTACAAAGTTTGCTAAAAATCATACATAACAGAAAATATTTACTTCCTAAGAACTGCAGTTTTACAATGGAAGAAAAAGGATTTCCCTACTATAAACAATAATACATAGTTCAGTATCATTTTTTTTTTTACCTGAGTAACCAAAGTATGCGGATTACAAGGCAACTAAATATCATGACTAATAAAATCCAGTGTAGTAAGGAATGTGCATGTTGTGACAACTGTTGTGCATATTTACATATCCAATACAGAGAAGCGCTTTACATATATTTACTTGATAGCCTATATGGACCTGTTACTACCATGGAATTAAGGTATTTACAGACATATTACAGGTTTTGTGCAACTTTTGGCTCCTTTGTGCCTGTAAGTAATTTCTGTCAGCATCAAATAACTCACTCTGGTTTTCGTTTTATACTTGGGAATGGATGGCAAATGACAATCAAGGAGATAGTTCCCATTGTAACACTGTGCTATATAAACACCTATACAAATTTATTATAGTGCATATTTATCAGTGTATGATGCAGATACATTTAGCATCATACATGGCATTTATAATTTCAAGTTGTTCAAAATATATATGAATGCATTTTGATAGAGGCATCAAGGAATGAACTGAAAAAATGAAAAATAAGCTTCCTGCTGCAAAAAAAATAATCTAATTGCCTATAAAATAAAAAAAATACATGCCAATTAATGTAATATTACTTAAAAAACCCGGAAAGAATAACGTAAACACCATTTTGTTTTCAGTTTACTGACTTGTATCAGTAATAAAGTCTTCATTTGCCCTGTCATGTAGTCACATCGTCTCCCTTGTGCTCATATTCTTCCATAAGCTTCTCTGGACCTTCCTGACAGTATTTGAACCATAAGACTGCAGTCACTAGGACACCGCTCAGGAGCTGATACTTTTATCCAGCTACAGTGGCATGCATGGATAACCAGAGACTCATAGGTACTTCTATGAGGAAAGCTTGGAGTAACTTGGAGGTGAGAATTTTCGCTTCAAGTACTTAAGGATGTATAGAGGAAGACAGCTTACAACGGTGATTGCTGACACTTTCCACAGGAAGGGTAACGTTGTGATAAAGGCAAAATCTGCGTTAAGAGAAAAAGAACACAAAATGCTCAGAAGTATTAAGATATTACAATAACAGAAAATAAAGAAAGCTAATCTAAAGCACAAACATGTGATTAAGGTGATTAGTGTGTGTGTGTGTACGTGTGCATATATATATATATATATATATGTATATAGCAACTGTTAGTTTGGCATTACAAAAAGTACACATGACATTTTGTAATTATGGATTGTTCTCCTTCAAGGGGGCATTGTATTAATGAAGAAATTTAAATAATGGATATTCTATACAATATTGTATGTCAGTTTTTAAATGTAAACACAGCATATAAAACATTTTGTGTACTAACAAAACTAATATTAGACAGAAACAGTGAGCAACCGACCTAAGAATAGGAATAACAAGTTAAGTTTGGGAAAATGCATAACAGAAATCTGGGGAAATGTAAATGCAAAACCATTAACATAAACACTTTAGGAGAAGTATTCAGGTCTACACATCTATAGTATGTAGAGATAAAATGGTTTTCTTCTCAAAACAGAATGGACAGCACTGCCATGTTCATTCATAAGATACGTACCACTGAACATCACATATATAGTTATGGATCTTACGAATATTGGTCACACATTTGTGGCCCTCACGAAGCGAGGGACACAGTTGCGGGGCGGCAATAAGGGCCAAAGGCGCTCATGGCGAAGCCCGTGGCACTTAGGCTGCAATGAGCGCCAAAGGTGCTCATTGCAGGGCTTGCGGGAGTTAGTTAGGCTACAATGAACACAGTTTGTTAGGCGGCGCTCATGTTGATGGCCGCGATAGCCGCCGAAAGAAACGGAGCACTTTGCTGCTGATAGTGAGGCACGCATTTTACTATTTTAACGCCCGAAATTGTTTCAAGTGCGTAACTCAAAAGAGCCACAAAAAAAGCCAAATATTAAATAAATAATAATATCACACTCACACACAGCACAGGGGGAGAACCAGGAAGCCTGTGAGTGAGGTTGAAAGTGAATTTGAGCCATATTTGGCGTTTTTCATCAATTGAAAATCGACGAGGGAAAAAAAATGGCGGCCGAAAAAAACATAAAAATTCTCAAACAGGATCAAAACGAGGCTGAACAAGGCCAGGCATGTGGGACTTCGAAAATACACAACAGAGAAGACAGTAACACACACAAACAATGCCAGGCACGCGGGACTTTGAAAATAAAAACAACGGCAGTCAGAGCACGCCACGTAAAGATTCAGCAGACACACAGAGGAGAAAGACACAGGGAAGGGACAGGGGGAAGATGGTGGAAAGAGACACATGGCATTCCCAAGCACAAAAGTTGCAGGTTAAGAAGGCCTGCAATGAGCGGCAAAGCTGCTTACTGATGGGCTCGCGATGAGTGCCGAAGGTGCTCCTTGCAAGGCCCGTAAAGTAGACGGGAGGAGAGGCTCGCAATGAGCGCCAAAGGTGCTGATTGTTAGATCCGCAATGAGCAACAGAAGCGTTCAGCACGGGGCTCGCGATGAGCGCCGCAGGTGCTCAGAGAGGGCAGATCCTAGCATTGTGTGGCAAACAGCATTGCCAGGCTTAACATTTTATTACCGTTATTTTTGACAGGCAATTCCATTGCGAAGCACAAATGTTATGAAAGTACAGCATTCCCAGCCTTAACATTTTATTCATTTTTGACGGGCAAGTAGCTAGTGATATATAAAAAATGAGTGTTGCAGGCCTGGCATGGTTCCTACAGCAATGTGTATATACTAGTAGTATGACTGCTTCTGATCTACTGCTCTAAAGTGGATTTTGGGTTCCCTGCACCCTTAGATACATTAATACATCTTGCAGCCTCACTCTTATTTTAGGGAGGCAACCTTTTCCCATTTCTGTTTTTAGAAAGAGTTGTACTTTATTTAATCTCTTCACCGAACAATGCGTTATTAGGGATAAGTTAGAAGACTGTGACGGTATACCATATGTGGCTACACTAGACTACCATGATGGAGGGAAAATGACTTGCTTCTAGAATATGGCTCAGAATTGGAATCAAATAGCAGCAATGGAAGAAGATTCCATCACTAATGTAGTGAAGGGTTCAACAGAGGCATTAACAGCTGGTCTTAAAATATCATTATAAAGTCTTGGATTAGCTCCAATAGCTAATTTCTACTTATATTGCAATCATATATCTATGCTTAGTAATTACCTTTGCATTTAATTGCATGTCTACAGACTATTAAAAATGTTATTCTTGGTCGACTGACCTCAAAGGTCCAAAAACTGAGCCTAACTACAGGAAGCACAAAGGGCAGCGGAAAAAAAACAGCCATCATGTAGGGAGAGGAAAAAAATGACATTGAACAAAGTATTGTATGAGTTGTAAATTGATGCTTCTATGGTATGCTATCAGCAGGCATTCTGTATAACTGTAACCTAAATGTAGCCCCCTCCTGTTGGGTTATGTTCTATTCTCCTCAATTGAAATCTGTGCCAAATATTTCATGTATGTTAACATCTCAGCAGTTTTAGCCATAATGGTAGAAAATGTGTCCCTCAGAAGGTGCTATTTAGTGTATTTTCACTTTAGTTAAAAAAAAAAAATAACCAGAGGCAGACACAATTGTTTGTCGTAGTCACCATTTTCAAGCTTGGAATTTCATTTTTTTTTTTCTAAATTAGAACGTTATTGGTACGAAAAATTACAAAATATCTAAATATTTACCTATATTGTTTAAAGTTCTTATGTATTCAGTACAGTTAAATGTGTGTATGGGAGAGTTTCTAAAAATGTACTAAATATTTCTTCTAGTTTTTGGCCTATATTACAGGGGAGTGAGTATATGATAATATACTGGTAATATCAGCATGAAAATCTAAGAGAAGCTTATTTACCTAATATGGAAAAAAAATGCAAGGTTTGCTAGTCTCAATATGCTACTTCTTAACTCAGTAGATTACTAAGAAGGGTTTAAGCATATGAAAACCCATTTGCTCATTAATATCAAAATGTCACACATCCAGACTGTGTGTAAATAATGAATCTGCCCTAAATTAATAATAATGTCTGTTTGACAAAAATGATAACATTTCAAAATTATGATCAAAAGCTAAAAGGTAAATATCTGGTTCAAATAGGATTCAGTGTATTCTTATAATTCTTTGGCCAACCCAGTGACAAATTCAACCCTAGCATGAACGCATTGTCCTATATAAATCAACAATTGATTGAGCTGGGGAGAACCCCACTGGAGCCACGGATGCATTTGCGTTAAATATCAAGTGTATGCATTTCAAATATAATATAATTTAATATCAAGTGTATGCATTTAAAATATAATATAATTTAATATCAAGTGTATGCATTTAAAACATAATATTTTTAAAATGATAAAACTTATTTTTTGTATAAAAAGCAAGTGGTTTATAAAGTACAAAGACACAACTGGGTTTTCCCTACCGTTGTCCTAACATGTAACAGGAAACAAAGAGACAGTCGATGTCTAGACTGCCACAATACTGTGCTTGAATATCCATAAACAGAATATAGATCAGATAATTAAACATTCCTGAAGACCTTGAATATACTTGATCTTTGATAAAAAAAACAACAACAAAAAAACACTTTATATTTTATCAGTTTCTCTGGAGGTTTGTTGTTGCCTAACTTAAATAATAATCATAATAATAATAATAATAATAATAATAATGTCAAAGTTAATTTCCATGCACAATTTTCTGTAATACACATGACTTGATCTTTTAAATACTTGATATAAACTTTTAGACTATGGTGGCTCTTTAAGTGAAGACTGTACAACTCCAACATTTTACATTGGAAAAAGTCTGAAATATAGACAAACAGATCCACCAAACCAACCTAACAATGGCAGTGATATATATTAAAATGCTAAATTTTTACTTTCGAAAAATGTTTTTTTAATGTAATCTGGGTTGCAATATTGCACTAAATTGTTAAAATAATAAAAAAATAGATAAAAAAAAGTCTGCCCTCACCAAAACAAACTATGCATTATTAAAAAAAGAAACATATACATATATGCTTTGCATGTTATTTTAATTGAGTTTCTATTTAAAAAAATAACTTACAATCTTAAAAGTAGTACAAAATCCTATATTGTACATGTTATGTTTGGTGAATAAGGCAGTAATATAATGTAAGACCTTTACTTATGCATGTTATGTGCAACAAAATATGAGCCTTAGATGAAAAAAAACGTTATCATGTGCTTGAAGTAAACAGCAAGGTTTGGGAAATACAATACTGTACATGCATATACAGTCAGGTCCATAAATATTGGGACATGGACATAATTCTAATCTTTTTGGCTCTATACACCACCACAATGGATTTGAAATGAAATGAACAAGATGTGCTTTAACTGCAGACTTTCAGCTTTAATTTGAGGGTATTTACATCCAAATCAGGTGAACGGTGTAGGAATTACAACAGTTTGTATATGTGCCTCCCACTTTTTAAGGGACCAAAAGTAATGGGACAGATTAAAAGTCATAAAACAAACTTTCACTTTTTAATACTTGGTTGCAAATCCTTTGCAGTCAATTACAGCCTGAAGTCTGGAACGCATAGACATCACCAGACGCTGGGTTTCATCCCTGGTGATGCTCTGCCAGACCTCTATTGCAACTGTCTTCAGTTCCTGCTTGTTCTTGGGGCATTTTCCCTTCAGCAAGTGAAATGCATGCTCAATCGGATTCAGATCAGGTGATTGACTTGGCCATTGCATAACATTCCACTTCTTTCCCTTAAAAAACTCTTTGGTTGCTTTTGCAGTATGCTTCGGGTCATTGTCTATCTGCACTGTGAAGCGCCGTCCAATGAGTTCTGAAGCATTTGGCTGAATATGAGCAGATAATATTGCTCGAAACACTTCAGAATTCATCCTGCTGCTTTTGTCAGCAGTCACATCATCAATAAATACAAGAGAACCAGTACCATTGGCAGCCATACATGCCCACGCCATGACACTACCACCACCATGCTTCACTGATGAGGTGGTATGCTTTGGATCATGAGCAGTTCCTTTCCGTCTCCATACTCTTCTCTTCCCATCACTCTGGTACAAGTTGATCTTAGTCTCATCTGTCCATAGGATGTTGTTCCAGAACTGTGAAGGCTTTTTTAGGTGTTGTTTGGAAAACTCTAATCTGGCTTTCCTGTTTTTGAGGCTCACCAATGGTTTACATCTTGTGGTGAACCCTCTGCATTTACTCTGGTGAAGTCTTCTCTTGATTGTTGACTTTGACACACATACAACCTACCTCCTGGAGAGTGTTCTTGATCTGGCCAACTGTTGTGAAGGGTGTTTTCTTCACCAGGGAAAGAATTATTCGGTCATCCACCACAGTTGTTTTCCATGGTCTTCCGGGTCTTTTGGTGTTACTGAGCTCCTTGATGCATTCTTTCTTTTTAAGTATGTTCCAAACAGTTGATTTGGCCACATCTAATGTTTTTGCTATCTCTCTGATGGGTTTGTTTTGTTTTTTCAGCCTAATGATGGCTTGCTTCACTGATAGTGACAGCTCTTTGGATCTCATATTGAGAGTTAACAGCAACAAATGCAAATAGCACACTTGAAATGAACACTGGAGCTTGTATCTGCTCTTTGTAAATGGGATAATGAGGGAATAACACACACCTGGCCATTCCTACACCGTTCACCTGATTTGGATGTAAATACCCTCAAATTAAAGCTGAAAGTCTGCAGTTAAAGCACATCTTGTTAGTTTCATTTAAAATCCATTGTGGTGGTGTATAGAGCCAAAAAGTTTAGAATTGTGTCGATGTCCCAATATTTATGGACCTGACTGTATGAACTGTGGAAATATACTACACTAGTTTATTGAAAAATACAATAATATGGGTTATTTGTGGTCCAAATATCAAGAATAGATTAGATCTCATCTGACAATGGGGTATAGACCTGCCAAAATGTTGCATGAACCGAGCGAGCCATCCACTGGTCTGATGTAAAGCTTTATTCTTATTTATTAAAAGTAGTGGTGAGCACAGCGGGAATAACTCCTACACGGGTTAATTGCAGCATTTGTGTCTCCGTAATATTCTCATTTCTTAAAGTACTATCTGCAGTGAACTAAAATGTTCTCTGTCTGTCTTTGTGGTAGATGGGTCTTCCCAAAGACAATGTTTTAGCTGTTTATGTCTGTAATATGTTGCGTTCCAGACCTGGTGATGGTTTATTTATTCTTGAAATGCACTTTCTACCACACATAGGGTCAAAAGCCAAAGATTATGGAAATGTTAAGGACACATACCTAAGAAAGCTCCCAATGACACTCTACCAATACCTGAGATAAGAAGACAAACAAACAGATGCATAAGAAAAGTAAAGACAGGTTAAAAAGCAAGAAGTTTTAGTATGTGAAGACGAGGGTGAAACAGAGAAGCTGTAAAGTAAGTAGTTAGCACAGATTGTTTCTGACTCCCAAAGATAACACTGAAGATAACATTAAATTATTTATAGTGATTTTCTAGACATAGAAATATACGTTATTCATAGAAGTGTTAAAATGCCACAGTTTGGCTAAAAACAAAACAGACAACAGAGAATGTAGGTTTTCATTTCCTATGGTGTATTACAGCAGGTCAGTTATTTGTATACACTCAAAAGTATAATTGAACTGAATGTTTCCCAAAATAACCACTGAACTTGTATTTATTGCCTTTCTGTATCAGAAATTGTATCATAGCATTGCACCGCTTTGTGAACAATATTTGCTTTATTTTAGTTTTGCACTTTTGATGCATACAGTACATATTTTTTTTAATAAAAAGATGATGTAAAACATAATTTATGTATTTAATATAGCATTCTATAACATTCTAGTATTGTCCCACATGTTTGCAAGTAGGTATATGCTTAATTCATAGCCTGTTAACAATGCAGGAGTATTAATGTTGCTTAGTTAAACATTCATATCAATGGATAAAATGAGTGCAAATGTATTTAATGTGTTATTATTAATAAAAACAAGCTCAATGTCATCCCTATAACATACATGTCGGCTGCCATATAGCAGGCAACCAATGCAAATGGTACATTATCTGGAACAGCTAATAACGTGAAACAGCAACTGATGCAACAGAGACAGACACTGGTTCTGATTGGACTACAATGTATTAGTATGTATGAAAAAATAAAGTGGCTGTCCTTGCACTGTCACAGACTGGCTGCATTAAAGAAAATATCTAAAATACCTGAATATGAGCTTTTTATTTTTTAAACTATGACTGCCTAAATCAGCTTCCTATTATACTGTATTCTGAGTGTGGATTTTAGAGCAATTGTTCCCAAACTTCTTTTCAATGGACAACATAAAAAATGGCCACTGTCTTATGGAACACCTTTTTCTGCCTATTTCTTAATATTTATAATGAGCTATACCACACAGTAATATAATTAGTTTGCTTAAAGAACACAACATCTAGTACCTAGGCACATGTATTTCTTATTTTTTTTAAACCTTGAAATGGGCTCACAGGCCACTGGTGACCCGCGGACCAGTTTGGGAACCTCTATTTTAGAGGGTTAAAACAACAGCTCCTCTAAAAATGATAATGCTTTAAGAAACTTACCAAAATATTCATTAAGGAAAGCAAGAGATGCAACATAGCAGCCAAGGCTGAAGAATTCAGCTACAACCATTAGCCAGTGCCATGTCCT
Source organism: Discoglossus pictus (assembly GCA_027410445.1). Lineage (NCBI taxonomy): Eukaryota > Metazoa > Chordata > Amphibia > Anura > Alytidae > Discoglossus > Discoglossus pictus. The sequence goes on along the minus strand of CM050166.1, from coordinate 155,246,491 downwards.
TATGGTTAGTGCAACCATTAATAGCTCTGTCAAAATCAAGGCAGTGAAAGAAATGGCCACCACATGGACAAATTCAGATTCAAACAGGATTAAGGCTCCGTACATCAAGATGCCTCCTGAACAAACATAAAAGAAAAACAATTATTTAATAATGTTCTTTGCTATGGTCACGTACATGAATTTTCTGGAAAAAAAAAGAAGTACAATTAAACCACATTAAAATCTATGCAATGTTTATTCTACTAACCGAAAAAGACAATCCCATGGCAAACTGCAAAATGACTATGAGTAAAGGATATATAACATACCTTTTTTTAAGAACTACTCTTAAAATACTTATAACTTTAACTTAGACTGTGTAACATAATTTAAAGGACCACTGAAATAAGGATTTTTTTTTTACAATGATTCAAAATAATCTCTACTATAAATTTTAGAAGAATCAAATAATTTTAACCTGCTTTATTTTAATATTTATATTGCTCAGTATAGTGGTTGTCATTTTGATCCTCACATTCTCCCTCACAAATATCTTCCTCCATTTTGTTTATGCAGATAACCCATTGCTGGAGTCAGTCTGTGTAAACACCTCTATTGTATTTGTAAACCTACTTTGTTCCATTGTTTGCCAGATTAAGCTAATCCCATCAGGAAGACTGTCAGATTAAGTTAATCACGTCTGAAGTAGTGCTAGAGACGGCAGCATGTGTATTAAGAGTTAATCCTATTGATCTCAGGATGTGGGGTCATCTCCTGTAATTGTCTGCACCCCTTCCATTGTTGTGCTATGGACACCCCCTCAGTGTCGAACCGCTATAAATACTGCTGTGATTTTCAAACATAAATCTGTTCTCTTGGAGATACATAGAAATCGTGTATCTCTGACTCTGTTCCTGGTGGCTGTGGAACTGAACCTATCTCCACCCTACAATTAACCTGTCCTGGTCACTACCACAGGAAGACTGATACAGAAGCCAGATCAGGGTGCTGGTGCCGAGATTTCAAAGAACCCAACAATCTTTTTGGGCAGTTAACCTGTAGTCTATAGCAGGTGGCCCTGAGCTTGTATAGCCCCTACTCACAGATCGTCACAACTGGTCGGCAGTGGTGGAAACTCGATGTAAGAATCAGCAGCAAGGATGGAATATGACGATCTTTGCCGTTTTGAAGTCCAGTACTTTCGGTGGCTTTGCGGGAAAGCAGAAACCACTCAGTGATTTATCCAAACCTTCAAATCCAGGCCCAAGTGCAAAGAAGGCCAGCCCTAAATAGAGGGGGTCAGGGACCACAATGAGGCCTGCAGAGCAGAGGTGATCAGGAAAAAAAAGGAGCCTCATCACCAGTATACTGGAGAGTCGAAGGCAACGGATTGCCACAGACAGCTATTCTAAATCAGCGGATGATTTCCCTTGGGCTCCAGATGGGTGAGAAGCTAGTAGAACGGCTTGAGGACCTGGTGTGGAAATAGACCCAGCGACACAAGAGGAAAAATTGCTCATACAGTTGGTCCATAAGGAAATGGAGTTGGAAAAAGAGTAAGAGTAAGAGTAACTGCTTGAGGAGGTGGGCCCAGGTGGGACCTGGCTCAAGTACTTGGAGCTACCACATGCTTCCCCAGCTGAGCTAGCAGATGATACACTGCAAGAGGAAATGGACTGTTGGCTACACCCCTATAAGGTGGAGGAAGGAAACCAGAAGGTACCTAGAGATCTGACCACTACAGAAAAGGCGAGATCAGAGGGACTGTTGGGAACTCACCAGGATAGGGAGGCCGGGAGAACAGTCCAGACCTTGGTATATACAAGACCGGGTAAAAAAGTTCCAGCCGATAACCAAGCACGAGGAGCTGGAGACTGAACTGTTGGCAGAGAAAGGTGCAAGTCCTGAGAGTTTGCCCAACTACCCATGGATTGTCACCTGTCCTGAACCACAGACCGCTGATGTTCATGCTCCAAGGCTGACAGTCAGGGAGAGTGTGATGCCAGATTGAGGCATGAGGCTATCAGGAGAAGGGCGTCCCCTGAGACCTGAAGCTCTTGCCCAGCATGGATCAGGTGGATCCAGATAGGTGTGGGATTTCAGGTAAGAGCACTGGCCCCGAGACCCTGAGGAAGGAGCAGGTTGAGGCTGAACTCCCAAACCCTGCAGAGTTACCAGCAGGGCTGACAGGCTTCAGTCCAGGCAGAGTTAAACGATATGGGCAAGGTACCAGAGGACCTGACACATCTTACCCTAGCTGCAGCCCTGGAGGATACTCACCCTAAGGAGCTACCGACCCCAGTGAAGTCTGCTACCCCGGGTAAGCCTCAGCCAGGAAAGGGCCTTCATCCAGAGACCCTAATCCTGAATCCTGCTCTGTTTTTCCCCAACCTTGTCTTGACAACTAACCCTGAGAAGATTGTGCCGGCGGGGAAGTGCTTTTTCCCTGCCCTGTCTGAGCTGCTTCCTAGATGGGATACCCCAGAGCCACTACCTACCTGTGGAAAAAGGGGCAGCAGTATGCTCCTGGATGGGATCCTAGTTTCTGAGACCCTGGATGTGTCCTCAAGATTGATGCATGCAACTTGGGGTGGGTTTATGCAAGAAATGGGTTTAGAGAATGTGGACACTTTCCTGAAGGATAGGCAACCACCCCCAGCCAAGGCAAACCTAATACATCCTCCAGGAGGAGGTCATGAACTGAGATTAACGCAGTGGCCATTTGGGCCAACATTTTTCCTTCTTTGGATGGGGAATTGGGCTATGGGCTGAAGTTCAAGCCTATCATCCATCAGGATCATAGCCCCAGAAGTGCTGTCTGGAAGGGGGGAGTAATGTCACGGACCCCTTTTTCCTGGCCTGGGTGTTAGCCCATTGAACTAATTAAAACACAGACTGGCTCCAGCCCTGGATTATATGCATAAACACCTCTATTGTATTTATAAACCTAGATTTGCCAGATTAAGCTAATCCCATCAGTAAAACTGCCAGATTAAGTTATTCCCGTCTAATACAGATCCTGCCGTCTCTAGCACATATCAGAGTTAATCCTATTGATCTCACGATGCGGGGTCATCTCCTGCAATTGTCTGCCACCCCCAGGATGTGTATTAGAAGGTAGCCCTATTGTTCTCAGGTGCCAGCTATTAAGGTACTGCTATATCCCATTTGGAGTTTATCTCTTGTGTTTTTCTGCCACTCCCTGTCATTGTTGTGCTGTATACACCCCTCTCCCCCCCTCTAACTTGCGGGCCTCGCGATGAGCGCCTTCAGCACTCATTACCAGCCTCTCCATCCCCTCTACTTTATGGGTCTCGCGATGAGCGCCTTTGGCTTCACCGCTCATTGCAGGCCTCAGCCAACCCACAACTTTCATGCCCTCTACTTTTCGGGCCTTGCAGCTCATTGCAGGCGTCGGCCAACCCGCTCATGACTAGCCCATCCCCATTCTCTCCATCCCTGTGCCTCTTCCCCCCCCCTCTCACCCCTGTGTCTCTCCATCCCCCTCTCCGTCCCCTGTGTCTCTTTATACCCCCACTCCCTCCCCTGTGTCTCTTTATACCCCCACTCCCTCCCCTGTGTCTCTCTTTATACCCCCACTCCCTCCCCTGTGTCTCTCTTTATACCCCCACTCCCTCCCCTGTGTCTCTCTTTATACCCCCACTCCCTCCCCTGTGTCTCTCTTTATACCCCCACTCCCTCCCCTGTGTCTCTCTTTATACCCCCACTCCCTCCCCTGTGTCTCTCTTTATACCCCCACTCCCTCCCCTGTGTCTCTCTTTATACCCCCACTCCCTCCCCTGTGTCTCTCTTTATACCCCCACTCCCTCCCCTGTGTCTCTCTTTATACCCCCACTCCCTCCCCTGTGTCTCTCTTTATACCCCCACTCCCTCCCCTGTGTCTCTTTATACCCCCACTCCCTCCCCTGTGTCTTTCTCCCCCCTCTCCGCTCCTGTTTACATTTACAGGTGTGAAACCATTTGCAGGCTTGGGAAATTGTTCATATTCCCCAAGCGCAAAATGTGTTTCTGATTTATGGGTTTCGAAAAAAAGTTACGGCTTTACGCCGCCATTTTTTCCCTCGCTTAGCCGTTTTCAGACCTCCCCAAAACGCCAATTAAATATCAAATTAGCTTGCAACCTCACTTACAGGTTCCCTGACTCTCCCCCTGTGCTGTGTGTGAGGTTGTAAGTACATTTTTTTATTAATTGGCGTCTTTTGGGGGACTGCCGACGGCTTCCAGCTTACAGGCTTGAAAAAAATGGTGGCCGCAATGAGCGCCTTTGGTGCTCATTGCAGCCCCGTCAAACCAGTCACATCATCAAAACATTCCCCAAGAATGTGCAGCAAGAATTTGAGCAGCTCATACCCACCCATCCAACAACTGGGACTTTCTACATGCTGCCAATGATCCACACTCCGCTCATCTGTTTATAGGAAACTTAAAGACATCCCTCCCATAACAAACACAAGATTATGCAGTTGATATTGCATATATTAAAACAAGAACATAGGACGCAGGATTAAAACATATACTCATCAGATAAACAAGACGGAGGAGGGTACCAGGTAGGAGAATGTGAGGAGCAAATTGGCAGCCCCTATACTATGTAATTTAAGAAGACAAAGAGAGAAATTAATTTTGATTGAATGAAAAACTTTTTTTCCAGTGTTCCTTTAATTGTCAATTATATGCATGTGTATACATAAAATGGAAAATATTTTTTCAGAGCAGTCACAATGTTTTTGGAGGCCACAAAGCAAATGGGATTGTATTTAAGCTATATATAGTACCCATTAGCAATTTAAATAGTTCAAAGTATCTGAATACCAACCAAGAGAAAATAAAATTATACAAGAGAATTGAACAGTCCATTTCATAAATATAGAAATTATAATTCTCCATGAAGAATTTTTATTTTTCAAAATTGTAACCCATATCTTTGCTGAATCAGTACAAGAAATTATAAACGCACTTTATACACACATACATACATATATATAGTATATACATATACATATACAGGTAGAGGTTTGACCTCCCTTTATCAAGTCTAAAGCAATACTGACATGAGATGAAACCCTCAGTTTGAATGTAAACAACAGATGCAGACAGCATCTGACATCATCAGGTAAATACATATAGGGGGAATATATTTATTATATGTAGACCTTGTTTAAGTATTCACCCTCTGGACTTTTTCACTAGCAGTGCTAAAACCTGGAATTAAAATTGATGTATCTGGAATTTTATGCCACTAATCTAGAAATAAAAATAATCTAGAAATAAAATGTAAATTATTTATAAAAAATAAGAAATAAAAAAACTGAAAAGTCTTGATCTCATAAGTATCATCCCTCTTTTCTGATAAGATAAACTATAAATGCAACCAACTGCCTTCAGTTATTCACATAATTAGTTGAACTGAGTTCCTGTGCAATTTATATATACAATGAACCTTAACTTTGGAATTTTCTAAGTATCTAAGTATCATATTAAGTAGTAGTATATGTTGTTATGCCAGGAGTACATAAATGTGGTATGTGTAATACTCAGCTTATGTGTGTACTCCTGATATAACTATATATATAATACTAGTTAATATGACACTTGGATAGTTCCACAATTCTAAATAGTAATTTCCTTTGATTTCCCAGAAAGTGAGATATAGACCTAATGCAGAGAAATCTCTAACTGGTATTAATTTCTACTCTGAATTAATGTGTGCAATGTGAGAGGCAAAAGTTAATATTTTTCCTGGATTAGGCTTTAATTAAAAACAGCACTGATTTTAAGTGACATGCATCAATACAAATACCAATCACCCATAATGCATTGCAGATTGGCAGGGTGTTCTGCTGGACTATCGATTTACCTGATAAAAAGAAAGCAATATATGACTGTTGATAAAATTTTAAGCTGGCGGAAGCAAACCTGGAACGAAAACAATAATGGTAGACAAAAATCCTTTCGTCTGACTAAATGAGGCTCTTTCCTACCTTGGTATATGCTGATTAAAACCCAGATGAGGAAGGTTTTAAAAGACAACGATCTTCCCTGTGGATAAAGAAAGGTAACATTAAAAGATACATTATATTAATCAGAACATATTAGGCTAATGCAAGCAAAAGTCAGGATTTACGGTTGCGTTCACTTAGCAGTAGAAAATGTAAAATGAAATTAGTATTAATTATAATCTTGATTGAAGCAATATTATACTGCATTGTCTGGCTGGATGCTGTAACCAGAATAAACTGCTAAATCTTATAAGGTGAAGATTCTAACCCTTACACGAAATCTCAGTGTTGCATATTAAAGCAGAGAGAAAATGCACCAGTCTTACACTGACTATGAGCACACATGCAGCCTTATTAAATTGCAACTTGGCCAATTGAATAGGGCTCTAGATAAGCACACAGCATGTTTTTTTTACAGAAGTTTTTTTTTAGTGAACTTCTATCCAAAAGCAAGGTCTTCACTAACTAAAAACTTCTGTAAAAAAAATATGCTATGTGCTTATATAGAGCCCTATTCAGTTGGCCGAATCGCAATTTAATCAGGCTGATGGTTTTGAGTTCACTTTTAATAATTATATGCCTTCACTCTAACTTGTGTCAACATCAGTTACATTTAGTGTTCATCAGAACCACCGATTAGGAGATAGACTGTAACAGAAGACAAACATAGCAGAGAGATGTGCAGAGAATGATCTGAAAGTGTCCAGTGACAAAATGACTGCGCCAGAACGAGGCTATATCAAGGTACAATACCATAAATGTAACAACAAACGCTACTATGTTCTTATGGATTATGCAAAATAAGGCACACTATGATGAAAATAAAAAATATATAATAATGGTATATTAAATGGTTAATAGAGATAAATAACATTCACAACTGCTCTAACTCGATACATTAAACATGATAATTATAATATTTTTTTTTCTACAAACCATGGTCTTGTGAAAAATTCACTTTTGAGACAGAGTACAACCCTAGTGTAGAAACCTTGAAGTTTAAGCTGGGGAATTAATTTTGCCATGCAGTTTACTGCAATCATTTTTTCACTTGTTCAGTTTCACTCAGCATTATAAAAACATTTTCATAGCATCCAGTTATGTGAAAGTGTTTTTTTCAAAATTAAAAGGGCCATTTACCTCACTGTGGGTGCTCTTCATGGTGTGAAAGAACACACAATTGTATGTTAAAATATCTATTTTTGTACTAATAAGGGCTAATACTTTTTAAACGAATAAGAGCTATAAAATCTAAAGTTTTAAATCTGATTAAATACAAAGTGTATCCTGCCTCTTGACTGTTGAATGAGTAATAACAGCTAGCCAAGCACATGATGAAGACACATGATGAAGTGATTGATAGCAGTTTTTCCCTGAACTCAGGACTGCATTGACCAGTTAATCCATAATTGACCTGTTTAGGTAATTCCAGCACTCCATGTTCTGCACATATAGATTTGTTAAGGGTTAACGTTATTCTTTCACTCAGTACACAGTGCTGTAGCTGCTGGTCAGGCAGTGGGCAATTAGTGACACATAAAAACAGACATTTTATTTGATTTTTCAGAGAAAAATGTACGCATTTCAAAAATTCAAAAAGTGTTCAACATGTGATGTGGTCCAAATTATGCTGAATTAAGTGGCCCTTTAGCCACAAAATCTTAAATAAGGAGAAAATAAGAAGAAACAAGGCAAACTAGTATGGATAGTACTTTATAACAAATTCTGTAAATGCAGCAGTCATGCTTATATGTAGTGATATGTATATTATTTAGGCTTAGGGACATTAGCCCTGTCAACACAGAAGCTAAGCCTCACAATTTACAGAGGCTTAGTTTGTGCAAAATAACATTAAAAGCCTTATCACAAAACAGCCCCTTTGGTAACCAAACCCATGTTAAAGAAATTTCAAAAATCACACTTAAAAACTGGCAAGGAACATAGTTTTGACAGCAGACAAGAACCTAAAGGCCCATATAGTCTGCCCACATTGCCTGCCTAAAAAAGGTTTAGATTAGTTAGTTAAGTACCTAGTCTGCCCATACTATCTACCTAAAATGGCTGTGTTAATTAGTCCTAAGGATGGCCTGAGGCTTATCACAAGTAATGCTAACCTACACATGCTAAAATAAAAAATATATATATTTAAAAAAGCTTTTTTTAATGCATGGCAACATTTAGAACTAAGCCTTCCTTCAATATATTCAACAACTGAGAAACTGAGCCATAGGGACACATCCCTACACAATTTAAGCTTTGTTTAGTGTATGCTAAAAGTGGCACATTTCTGCTATTTGTATCATATTCCAAATTGCTGGGTGTCTGTAGCTTTTTTCCTGTTATAGTGACGTTGGTGTTTGTGCATGCTGTATATGTTAGCATTTATTTTGATTGCAGGGTTGTGTTCCTTTATTCCTCCATTCTGATGAGCAATTTCTAGCTAATGAGCATGTTGGAAAGGTTAGGAGCTTGCTGGTAGACTTCTAGAGAATGAATTAGTAAATTATTTTGAGTTTCATCTCCAGGAAGCATGTAGATCTCTAATGATATACTTGAGCTGTGTGATGATCTTTTGACTTAAGTCTTCCGTTTTCACATAAGACTGCCAGCACTCAAAATAATAAAATAAAATTAAAGGGTCACTGTAGTGATAAAAACAAAGTCATGTCCCTTTAAAGGTTGCACACAACATAATGAAAGCTCGGTTAGTCCAAATATATAAAATTAGGAATTACTAGTATTTTTTTTAATCTCCCTCTGTTCACACCTAGGTGTCTGCCATATTGACCCGTCTCACTCCCCCCATTACTCAGCGCGTGTTGCTGTATGAGGTGGTTGTGCAGTCGTGGTTCTTCTTACTACACAGTTGTTATGTAGTGAATGTGGTGAGATGAGGAAAACGTCTGGAACATAGGGTCCTCTGTAACATATGCAAGTTGTAACTAGAAGAGAGCCTGGCAGGATATTCCATAAAGCATGTGCACCCCCAAACATCCTACAGTCACCAGTATAAGCACAAAAACAGAGATGAGGCGTTAAATATATTATGAGAGTGAAGGCAGTGTAGACAAGAGCACACATATAAGCTTTACATGTTAATATTACTACTACTTCCTCATGAAAGAGAGTTCTATCCCCCTATGTGTCACATATGACTACACCTACCCAACTTCCACGGCTATATGATGCCAGTTAATACAGGACATGACTATCACTTTTTAGGGGATTTAAAAGACCAGCAAGCAAGGTAGGAGCCATTCAAGTAAGGAGTACAAAATAGATTGGCAACCTTCCTGCAAAGATTTTCACTGGTAATAGAATTGTGTATATATCCAATATAAATGGTGCACAAATCACATTAGAAAAAACTTGAGCATGAGTCGATTAAAAGGAAAATGACATTTTTAACTAATTAAGGCATACGCTAAAAAGACATAAAAAGCTATGTTCTATTGCTGATAAAGGAGTTTGAGGAGCATTTACTTTACAGAAGCTTTGGTGGTTGCATGGAAATGTATCGAGTGGTAGAGCCCACAGAAATCTGGAAATACATAAATGCTTCTTGAATATCAAATATGGTCAAAACGCCAGTAAGATTTGTGTTTTCACAGTATGTAAGTAACAAGTTTAGTTTCTCAGATGGTTACTGATATTAGTACAGAAGGGAACTGAGAACTGTGTCACTAGATCTCACTTAAAAAAAACAACAACATTTTGTTGGTTAAACCAGTGACTGTCAACCATTTTAAGTCAGGGACAGACTAGTTGATTTAAAAGTGCTCATTAGTGACTGCCTTAGAGATTGGGGGAAAAAAATGGACATGTGGTACACTAAATTTTACATTTAATTTAACACAGATCTGAACGGAGTACATTTTATCTGCAGATAACTTCCTCATGGCAGGGGTAAATGTATTTATTTATTATTAGGCTCTTCTTATCAATTTTAATTTTCGAGGACCAAACAGATCAGGACAGGATGGTGAGAGTTAAATATTTAACCTTAACCAGATTTTCATTTTAAAATGTCTTGTTAAGTGCATTGATATACCTTCTCAGCAAATAACATTTGAGTTTTACATGCCATATTAAAATACTTCTGTTAGATTATGTTACAATATACAGCTTTTGAAATGTATGAAGTTTCTTAAATGTTCACGTTTTGAGAATAAATCTTAAATTCACCAGCTAGGATATAAAAATGAGACAGAATTATGCACATTTGTCTTACCTTTGTGAGATCTTTATATAGTTCTGGGTAAAGTAGTGCAGTCTCTGGCTTGACATCTTGATCCAACACTAAGGAGAACACAGGAAACATTGTATAGATGGTAGCATACCTGTGAATGGAAATATCTGTTTAGATACTTATTTTATAAGACATTAACATTAATATTAGGAATTTAACAGGCTGTTACATGATCCAAGCACTGTATCAATACTACCACATTTAATAAATATGTTGCTTCACTCTTATAGAAGCATTCAGTTCCAATAAGATTTATCATTATTATTTGGAAGCATTCAAGCAAGGATCTCAGGTGGATATTTCTAGAGCTTTGCATGGAAGCTGCCAAAGGTAAAAAAAAGAAATGGTACAATGATATACTGGGAAACAGAGATGAAACAATTCAGCCAAGATCAGGCAAGTGAGAAATAAAGATATTGTTGCTAAAATCCTACAATATAAAATCTATGTAGTTTCTTTCTAATCACATAAATTAGGGAGGAACAAAAATTCTAGGTTATAGAGTCCATGATTTGAATTTTGCAAAGCAAAATGAGTAGTAGATATGAATTACAGCTTTCCAGCACAAGTGGTAGAGACAAATACAGTCATTGAATTAAAGAAACACAAAAGATAGAGAATTAAACAGCATACAAGAATTAATATTTATGTCTATTTTGCCAAAATATCTACCTAAAAACCTTGTTTGCTTTGTTAATCTTCAGGTTGTTCCTTATAGGACACTACAAGCCTCCATAGCTCTATAATATATTGTAGTCTACAATAAGCTAAACAACTCTACAAAATAAATTTTCTAGAAATACACATTTCTAAGTGAAATCTTCATTGTAAGATTTTAAGTTTGCAATGTTCTTTAGGGAAAGCACTATATATACATATGATTTTAAGCTCAAAGACAGGGCTTTCCATTCTTTTATAATGTGCTAAAATTGTTTTTGCCTTGTATCCAACCCCTGTATAGCGCTACGGAATACGTTGGCACGTTACAAGTAAAGGATAATAATTGTAAAATCTATATATAGCCAATCAAAAAATTACTCTTAACCAAGGTAGAATTTATCATTTAGCATTAGTAATATTATTTAATAAGGAATTTGACAGGGCAATCAAAGTGTATGTAAAAATCCATGTAGGTATTTATCTGTTGTCAGATATTGTTTTTGTGAATGAGTGCATATTATCTTCATAAATGAGTATCAGAAGGACATAGTTGCATTTGAGAGATCTGAGCTGAACATAAAAAGCAGTTCTCAGTCCTACAATACTGATGAACATTGGGAGCTAGGGGAATTCAAGCCACAAGAACACTACAAGTGTCATGAAATAACCACGCGACAGGGGAGCCCTGCTGAGGAGGCAGCAGGCAGAGCTGCAAGGGGTAAGTTACAATTTATGAATTACCGCATTTCTCCAACATTCTTGATGAGATACAATTACTGCACAAACATGTACGGTAAATTATTATTCCACGGCTCTTCCATCAGCACTTTACATGCCTGTTACTTCTCTGCTTCATCATTATGGTCTATGAGAAAACAACCATGTACCTGGTGTGGATAGCACAGCTGAATAGAACCCCTCCAGTGTCAATTACTTTCATTTGCCTGAAAATATCTGTTTTTTAAAAGGACATTATTTTTTGCTCCCTTGCCATGTTAACTATTAGCGCATGAATAATGGGTAAAAACTAATTATAACATTTTTCTTTAGACATAATTAAAAGGCAACCAACTGATCTTGGCCCTGATGTAATCAAACAAAAATAGTTTTGTTACCAAGTTGTCACCAACTAAATACTAGTTTTAACTTACCCTACCATTAGGAATCCCTGGTACAAAGGAACAGATGCGAAATAGAAGACTGAAGAAAAAACAGCCTTAAAGAGAAGCATAAAATGGAAAAATAAGTACATTTGAAATTTACAGCATTAGGTCATAGTTCATTAAATTAGCAATATTTTACAAAATATTACATATGTTAATTATATTGTAATGTTTTTTAACATTGTCTAAATATGTACACAAATGTATATTAGCATGAAGCCTACAAAATGGCTAATTTAGCTAGCTAATAAGGATTATTCTCTTTGAAGAAGCTATATTTTTTTCTTTGTTTCCACAACATATAAATAACAATTAAAAATGGCAGCATGACTACTAGAGGAAGTACAAATAGTTGCAAATGTTACCAAAATAATGTGAATGCAGTTTCAAAAATGTAAAAGATTTATTTAAATTATATACTATGTAGGCAGGGGTTGACAAATTTGTTTTTAAAGCTTAGAAGTGAAGATTAGCAAGGTATTCTTTTGAAGTCAGTTTAAGGTACAGTGCTCTCCAGATTTATTGGCACCCCTCGTAAAGCAAAGGCCCTTGTTGTTCAACAGCTGGATCTTACATTGAATAAATTACAGGAATCTATCCTTTTAGTGAATTATTGAAACTTTTTTTCCCCTCAGAAATATGTGTCACAATTATTGGCACTGTCACAACTCGCAGGACCACTGACCAGGCACTGTGGCCCCTACGACCCTCATCTACTGCCACAGCAATGGACCAGCCAAAACACTTTGTTCATGTAAAAACTGTAAATCAATTGTCTCTGATTATGGTCAAGGTGACACAGAAATGCATACACCCCCCCCCCCCCTCTACAAGTGACATATTTTAGGATCCTGAGACTCAAAAACCCCTTCCCCTAGTTGACCAAAGCCTAGGGGGGCTAATGGTCCTTTTTACCATTTGTTTGCAGTTATGTTAAGTGTATTGTGCATTTCAGGGTTTATAAAGTACCTCCGCTAATACAAAATATTGGGGTTAGTATCACTTTAATGATGACCAGTAGCCACTTCCAGTAGCAAATCTCAATATCTAGTTTGTTTCCAGCAGACAGATCTGGCCAGGTCTCTGAGTAGTGCGAACTCGAGGTAGCGCCAGTTTTGGCTCCAAAGACTTCAATGTCAAGTATTTTGTAAGGGATATCCCTTTGACCCATTGTCTTGCAGTTACCCAGGAATTTGTATATGTTTGAACCTGTCAATCAGTAACTGGCCCCCCATACAGTCTTTAGGAAGCCCATATTTCTAAAATGGTATGGAAGCCTGACCGACTACAAATATACCGAACCCTCTCCAACTCAATAAAGGTAAATCTACCCTAGGAGAAATCTGTTACATGTTGGTTCCCCCTACTGGTACAGAAACCCCCTCAAACTCTAAAGGAAATATGTGGAACCCTAATGCCTCCAGGAAACTCCAAGGGTCTGTTACCCTCCACATCTTCCTCCCCAACAAATCCCACTACCGTCCTGAGGACCGTCAGGGCCCATTCACACAATCCAGTTATGAATCTGTTGATCTTTAGCAATACAAAAACTAAACTAGAATGTTTACTGAGCTTTATGTATATACTGCACATGACATTACCTGCATAGTTGAAATAATAAGGCCTCTATGAATGACAAACTGACCCAGTGCTGCTGATCTTTTATAACTGTTCCGACCATGCACCATTAATAACCTGCCAATGTGTTTAAACTGGGTGATGGAAAAATCAGCTGCAAGAGAGGCCTGCTTTCCCTCCTAGAAAGTAAAAACAAATCTCTGATTACATACTGTACTTTCACTGTTCAATTTAAAAATGACATTTTGTATAATCATGTACGTGATCAAAAGGAGCAAGATAAGAAAGTGTACAAATAAAGTACATGTAGAGAAATATCCGGTTTGTTTGCATTGGCAGATATAGTTAATTAAACAATGCTATCCCAATAGGTATTCGATTATTTAATACCGGATTAGCAAAAAAATCAGTACAAGCTACTTTCTTTTTTTATTCACACGCTGATTTAATGCTAATCAGTAACTAAGTAAACAAATGAAACCCTACTGTACGACATCATTGGCCCTTTCAGTGTAATAACTGTACTAGCTAGTTGGCTGTATTCTCATCAGTGAGGTGAGACTTTTTAATACCATGTGTTATTCTGAGGTGGGGAGTAACATATCCAACATGATGAAGAGGTATGGTAGAATGGAGACGCCTTTGCTCACTAATTAGAAAGCACTATCTTCAGTAAATATAGCCCAATTTTGTATATATGGGATGTCAGAGCTCAAGAAATATAAATTTAACCTTCCATGTTACAGCGTAATAAGTATGGCTACCAAGCAGACTTCCGTCCTTGAAGGAACTAGTGCAAATATTCAGAATATTTATGTGTAAGCACAGTTAAGTAAATTAAAATGACTCTGAATGCCCCATGAGTACTCAACCAAGATATGCGAAAATGTCAACATAATGCCAATCGTTAAGGACAGAATTTGGACCACACAATTCTAGAATATGTTTGTTTAGCTTATAAAACATCTGTATTGTTTATAGGCTGGACACAAAAAAAAAGTGTTAGTGCAGATCATATGCACACAGCTGGATGAAACTTCAATACAATATCAATTTGTCTTTGTGCTACTGCTGCTAATACAGGAGGCCCTTTTTTGATGTATACTAAAAGCATAGATCAAAAGTATTCATCATCTTTTTTTTATAGGTGCCTTGTGGATACACTCTGCTTAGTAAATGTGTTTTTGTTGTGAATTCAGTGCCAAGTTATTTGCAGAAACATACCTTTCCCTCTATGCCAATACCACAGTCAGCGGCTTGGATCATGCTCACATCATTACCTCCATCACCTAAAAACCAATGATCACTGTATTAGCCCTTGTAATAAAAATAATATTGGGTGAATTTGAACATCATGAAAGTAAATTAATGCGCAAACTAATTATATGCATTCAGATGTATTTTGTTTTCAATAGGATAATAATAGAGACTGACTGCCAGGTAACAGTCTTACCTATAGCACATGTGCGTTTTCCTGTGTGCTGCTGTAGAAGCTTCACAATGTGAGCTTTCTGTGTTGGTGAACATCGACAGCACACAACCGCAGGACATTGACATGCAAGCTCAACAAATTCATGCTCATAGTACTTTAAACACACCTAGGGGAGGTAAAAATTCAAGGTCACTATATCATCACCACAATTTTGCATAAATCAAAAATCCAAACCATGCATGCATCCTCAACAAACAGGAATTCTTAACTATTTATTGGTCCTCATGCACTTTGGCAATCCTTTGCAACTCTGCACAGCACTAATACATGTTTCCATATTACCTGTTTAATTTTATACACAAAATGAAAAGGGCAACTATGTTTTATCATAAGTTATTTAAAAATATTAATATTTAAATCAGGGGTCGTCAACCTTTTAATCACCCACTTTTGATGGTAAAATGCTGAAGAAACTCAATTTATCTTAATCTCATTTCTGGTTACATAAATCATATAAGCCTAGCTATGTATCAACCTGTACTAGATAGTGATCTGGTCCTGACTGCTGTCACCAGCTCTCCAACCATCCAAGTGTGGGGCTACGGGTCTCCGACGTGTGACGTCACTAGTCAGCGACGCAACCTAGGGATTACCCCGCCGCCCAGCATAAAAGCTTGAATCACCCACTAGTGGGCGGTAGGGACCAGGTTGACTACCACTGATTTAAATTATTACAAAATATGTAAAAAATTATTCCCTGCATGAAATATACATAGCATTAAGTTATGAAAACAAACATTATAGCAACAAAGAAACGTGTGTTTAAACTCATTCTCCGCCTTTTTGCAGACTCTTACCCTGATAAGTAGACCGCTTTCCATATCATGAAAAGAACAGGAAACAAGGAAAATAAGCTTCATCACATCCTTCTCAAACAAAATTGGGTAAACGTCTTACCCAGTGTTAAGTCAAGTATGTTTGTTTAGATAGATGTAAATTCAAGAAGTGTGGTAAATCACAACCTTTCCACTCATTTTTTAAATATCAATTGGACTTAAATGTATTAGTATGGTAATTTCTGTGACAACTTGGACCTTTGCTGTGAAACCTTAACTTCTTATGTAATGGAATAAAAAAAGAACTGCCAGATGTTTGTTCCACTGTTTCTGGATAACCATCCACACCCCAGGTTACAAACTCCAGCTTTAAAAGCTTAAATTGGTTTTATATGTATGTATATGTACACACAATTTCTAAGATAATACTATTTATTTCATGGCCTTAATCTGATGTCTTAACCCCACATCACGTAGCATGCCAAGAGACGAAAACATAAATCCAGCAACGTTCAAACATTTCTATACAGTAGTTGCTGCAATAAGGCATGTATTAATACTACAGGTAATATTGCATTTTGCTTTATTACTCTATTACACTTTTGTATGGCACGTATGGTTATTGGAGAAACATCTGTGGCTGCAAACACCATGTTGTGAAGAAGTCAGTTAAAAAACATATGAAAGAAAAAATGAATTGAGTACTAAGGTTTGCAGGAACAAACCATGTGGCATCTGCTTTATTCAATTTAACAGCTTTCAAACCAAATAAATCTGGCTAAATATTAAAGAGCTGGACCAATGGTGTTTCATGATAAAGTCCACTTTCTGTTTCTAAGAGTGTTTTAAAGGTGCTACAGCATTCAATATATTGAGAAGAACCAATGTAAAACAATGGTGTGTTTATGAGAAGTAATCCAATATGTTGGATGCAATTGATATGAATACTGTTTTCGGTCAGCGTCTGCACTATTGCAGAGACAACAGCATAATGATTTTGTGCATTGAAGAACTCTAAAACTTTTGTCTGCAGCAAAATGATACAAAATGGAGCCCTCCAGACTATACTTTATACACCTAGGAATTGCAGTACACAAACATTCTTTAATATGGCTTAATACACAAAGCCTTACCTCCAGGGAATCACCAGCTACTACCAAGGCACAGTCATGCTTCCTCCTAAAAGCATTCAGTTCCAAGTGAGCCTCACCTCGATTGCTCACCTACAAAATAAATAAATATATGACAGACCTCAATGTTTCAAAAGGGCTGTCCAAATAACATATCCATCATACATTATTAATGCCACTGATTATTATTATCGCTTATTATTTATAAAGCACCAACATTTTAGGCAGCTCTGTATAGTTGAGTGTAGTTACATGTCAGCCAACCAATATGGAAGAATGTGAGGTCCCTGCTTTTCTGAACTCAAAATACATTCATGCTTTTTTATACTTCAAGGGAAAAAGGGAAAGTCTGGTATCATTAAGGACTTTACCCCCCACCTTTCCTTTCAAGGAGTGACGATACTTAAAAAATAATTACTTCAAATTTTTTACTAACTACATATTTTTAACACTATTCAATTACAAAAGCATTTAATTGTAAATGTAGTTTTCAATTGCACCAGACTTTGCCACATTTTCTGTGTTTCTTAATAACAAGTTAATAGTAAAAAGTACAGTGGCTTTCTTGAGAAGTGGGAAAACCATATTCAAAAATGTTGAATGAACCCACACAGCAAGCCCCTGAAAGAAGAGTATCTGCAAATGGGCCTCTCCAGACACAAACAGTAGTATCTCAGTAGTGCTTTGTCTGGGCCAGTCTGGTGCCTTTTTCCAATTGAACATACCAATTCACCCCTGAAGGAGGTAGGTTCTTGGTCATAACATTCTTAAAATCTCTTTTCCAGGTTATAAGTTTACTCTTTTGTGCAGCTTTACACAGAGATTTTATGAGTCAGTATTTATGCAATTTCTTTGGAAAAGGAAAACTTCTTTAGTCAAATACCATTGTACAGTAGTATTTCAACTGCAATAATGGCACGACAGTTGGAGAGACCATGGTCATATCATGAAGTTACCATTCTGACTGCTCCTCCAAGTTTTATCCATTATTAGTATAACCATATTCTCATCAATTCAATACAACTGAGAACGTTTTCAGGCCATTTATGTTTCACAATCACTTGATGCTACCATATGGTCCTATATACGCAGGGCATTGGGGCCCACTAGACACTGTGGCAGTTCAATTATGTAAGAGATGGGAAACTGCAAAGCACACGCCAAAAAAAGAACTGCAAGAGAAGAATTGTAGTCTCATGACTTTAATTTCAACAACGTTAAGAACAAATTAACATAGTTCTTAGTCTCATCTCCTATTATAAATTAAAGAAAAACTCAAAGTAAATAGATTTTGCTCAAGAAAACTTAATTTGTGGTGTTACTACACGAAAAGGTCAACAAAAATTGATCTGAAGTTTTATCAGAAGCATTAATAATTTAATTGCAAATAGGAGTCTGCGGGGCCTAATCTGCTATTCCAATGCTTCTCGACAAACAACATTTACATGTAAATTATATTCTAATAATTATTTCTGTAGGTAAAGTGATTCATTTAGATCAGACACAGACATATGTCTTATCAGAGAAAGCCAAAAAAGCCTTAAACACTTCAGCATTTTCCAGGACAAAACATTGCAATAATTAATAGCGCATAGAAAATTGTCACCTCCTCAGTTTTGCCTTAAACAATAATTAATATTTTAAGTATGCTATTGAGATTTACCCATTTTCTTATACATTTTATGTGTTCAGTTATTGCAATATATTTGTATACTAAATAATGTGTTTTCTTTTTCTCAGCAATTATCAAATGCAATCCCTGCTCTTTTAGTGCAGAGAGAAATCATGAGTAACAGAGGGTCTCTAACCATATAGGGCCTGATTACATGGTTCCCATAGAAAATCTTACGAGTCAAAAGTCAAAGGAGCCCTTATGTAGCTATTACATGCTGACAGTAACAGCGGCACTGAAACCGTGACTGCTGCCATGTAAGAGCTTGTGGATAATGCTATGTGTTCTCGGAATGAGCCAAAAGCTTACATGTAAAGTCAACCTCCCAGCAGCAACACCCCTTACAAGAACACTTAAGACACTTAACAATCACCATGTGCCTGTAATAAGCTACAAGAAAAACAAAAGTCTGCAAGAATACATATAAATAGACCATACACAATAAAAGTCCTACAAATTAAAAAATAGCCATAAAAATGGTCATCCATGTCCCTGGAACAACAAATACACAATATTACCAAAAGTATATAATGAAGCAATACAACTTGCTCACAGCAATACAAACATGGAATTAGGCAACTGACTGCTTACGGGAGACTGTTGCTGAGAACGAGTTATATAAAACACAACATAATTAGCTAGACAGGGTGTTACCCATGAGAAGGGAGAAAGTGAGGCATGTATGAGAGTAGGGACTATATCCATGCTCAAATTGAACCCCAAAAGCCATAGTGATTATTCAGGCCAGGGCTTGCACATGATTATTGTAGCTAACCAGAAAAAGGAGTAGTTTGCTATGGATGTAGGTTGTGAAGATATTCTCAGGCAGCAGCAGAAGGAAGAGTGACAGAACCTGAATGGCATATATGATGAGTGTCAGCTTGCTGAGCAGGAGGTAATGAAGGGGCACGATGAGTTGCAGGTGGCAGCGGAAGGGTAGCCTGCTGGGCAAGAGGAGCTCCAGCATCCACAACTACCGTACATGTGTAAAGGTTACTTAGAGCCCCTGGATATTTAGACAGAGGGTCACACTGGGGGCCTTACCGTCGTTGAAGTATGGTTTTACCCATACCTGTGTGATTGCCCTCTAATGGGTACTTCATGAAGACTTTGAGCCAGATCTTATAGGAATTCTATTGTATCTAACCTAGCCAACCTACATCCATATCAATCTGATCCTCTTAGTCCTATCTCCCTCCATATCCTGCAAACACTCTTTCCCTTTCTTCCATCTACAATGACCCTGTATTACAGAGCCCTGCATAGTCATTAGCATATGTAGGATGTTGTATGTAATAAATGTAATCAAACAGAACAAAAGTGTGTAAGAAAAGTAAATATGAGCTACATGTTTTTTTTATGTGTCTTCTAATAATGTATGGTGTAAGGGTAATGAGATGGGGTATGTAGGGTATGTGTGGTGCGTTTGTAGTATGTCGTATGTAATAGGGGTGTGTGTTGTATGTAGTAGGGGGTATGGGTGGGGGATATGTATACACGTAAAAAATAAATGTAGTAACAATAAATTAACCTTCTACTCAGTAATCCAAGCTCCTACTCTCCAACTTGCAATAAATCTTATCCTCTACTCCTGGGATATATGGGTTACCTTACACGGCACAGCAGCAAATGCGCAAACATTGGCTCTTACTTGCTAGTTCAATCTTGTAGCTGCTTACATAACACATAAGGACCATTGCAACTGCGAGTAAACTAATCTGTGTAATATAAACATAAGTTGCTAAGTGACTTCGCCTGTGTGACCAATGGAACCAATGAAATAGCTCAATAAGTTCTCTCGTAAGACCTCTCATTCGGCAGAGGAGTTTCTATTGCACCTATGTAATCAAGCCCATGGTGAGAAACCCTCTTGAGAAAAATATTCAGGGCCTGATTAAGCATATTAATAATCAACATTCTTTATCAGTGCGTCTATTGAATCTAAAATATATTTTATATGCAGTAAGTACAATACTTTTTAAATTAAAAATTTATAAAATTGATCTGAAGTTTTAGTAAGCTATTTATTTCTGAACATGTGGCTCGATTACACAAGAACCAAAAAGTGTAAAAACATCAGCAGTAACTTATTTTCTGTAAACTCTACTTCAAAGCAATGACAAATATAAACTCTTAGAAGGTAAAGACATGCTCCAAAATCATTAGGATGAAAAATAGCAGTGAGGTACTATGAAAAATAGCAGTGAGGTACTATGAAAAATAGCAGTGAGGTACTATGAAAAATAGCAGTGAGGTACTATGAAAAATAGCAGTGAGGTACTATGAAAAATAGCAGTGAGGTACTATGAAAAATAGCAGTGAGGTACTATGAAAAATAGCAGTGAGGTACTATTTTAGAAAAATAGTTTACACTGACACCATCTGCTACTCTATATCTCTTCTGCAACTCTGACCCAGCACTTACCTGTTACATGGGAGCTGAAATAGAAGGGGATTGAGCAGACATACTGGAGTTAGCTATATGACTAACTATTTTACTGATCAGCAATGAAATCAACTCTACCAGTATGAAGCAACTGAATGCACACTATATTAATACTAGTGACTTGCACATCAAAAATGACGGAACAATAAAAAAGTGTTGAAATGCTGTTTGTCACACAATGGGAGTCTGTTGCGAGGCTCGCAGTGCAAAGAGCGCCTTCAGCGCTCATTGCACCCCAAGTCCTGCGTGTCGCCTCGCTTTCCGAGGCAACGGCTCGCCACGCTTCGTGAGGCTCGCAGTTGCGGCCCTATGGGCCGACTACGGTGATCACTGCATGCCTCAACTGCTCGCCTCGCTTTGTGAGGCTCGCAGTGCAACCCTAATTCCCCTGTATCACCTTCCTTCGCGAGGCTTGCAGTTGCGGCCATATGGGCCGTGAACAGCGATCACAGCATGCCTCAACTGCTCGCCTCGCAAGGCTTGCAGTCCAATGAGTGCCGTTGCATAGAGTCCCGTAGTCACGTGTGTGGGCTCGAGAAAATGTATCAGATGTCAGAGCATAATAAAGTGATGTAAATATTTAACTGCGTTGAGTGTCACGCAAAGAGCATTATTCATAAAGTAAGGGCAGAGTAAAATGTACAGGGAGACTGTTGATCATCTGAGGAGAAAGTGTCAGCAATGTGCTAAGTGTGCCGTGTATATAGGCTGTGTGCGCGAGGGCAAATCGTTTGTTTAGGTGGGAGAACCTCCGGTTCAAAAGTGTAATGTGGTAATGTGCAAGTTTGTGTTGGTATATTGCGGTGATAGTCTATTTCTTATGCGTTTCGCTAATAGTGTATTTTTGTACCTTGTATGTCTCTGGCAAAGTCGTATATGGCTGGCAGTGTTTTGCGCTTTTCGGGGTTTTGGAGCCTCGTTTGTAATTTTTTCGGCCGTCATTTTTCTTGCTTAGCCAATTTTTTAATGCCGAAACTGTGAAAATTCGGCTTAAATTCTCATCTAACCTTGCTTCCAGACGTCCTGGCTGTCCCGCCCGTGCTGTGTGTGAGTGTTTTTTTATTTTTATTGTGTTTTTTTTGTTGTTGTGTTTTTTCATTTGCACGGTTCCGGCTGTTACAGCATTGTTTTGCAACTTCTGTTTTTTTTCTAAGTCCTGCAGCTCGTAATTCTTTTTTCTAAGTCCTGCGTCCTTTGTTTTTCAATGCCTCAACTGCTCACCTCGCTATGAGAGGCGAGCAGGCAATGTGCGCCTTCAGCGCTCATCGCCTAAGTTGTGCGTATCTCGTAAGACTTCTGTGCTCACAAAAGTGACAACGTCTCGCAGTTTGACAACTATTATATGTGATGAAGTCCGTATATAAGAGGGTGGCAATGTTCGCAGCACTGTTCATATCAAAAAGATTTATAAGCCAGCGAAAACTACAAATGTTACATTTTAATTAGTGACATGCTGGTGAGCTCATAAGCAGTATTTTTCCTGTCTGGGATACTCCCACTTTATACTAAATAACCTTACGATTCTCCTCAACAGATTGACTTGTTGTGCCTTCTTATTTCTATTTCCGTCTCCGGTTGGTTTTGTATTTTACAATTTTATTAGTTGGAGGACTCATACACAAGGAGTTCAGAATATTTTCTATTACTCCCTATTTAACTTTTCTCACATATCAAGGAGAATACTTGATCCAGAAGGCACAGGATAGAAAATGTTGTCTAATACATGTATGATGCACTGAGATGCCATATGGCTTTATCGCACAACTTCTTTCATGTGGGCAGACAAGCTGAAGGGCTGGATTTAAAATATTTAAAAACATAAATGTTATTATATAAATGTATTATTTATATATTGCTATATGAGATCAAATCAGGTCTTACTACAAACCTGATCAGGAATGTAACCCCATCCAGGTTTCTAAATAAAAAAGGATTGCCTTTAGGAGTGGAGTTAAGGAGACATTCCAGGCCACGTGTTTATCACATATATTCACATTTTCTTGCTAGTTTTAGCATCTTTTTAACATGAAAGATAATTTTCTAGCAATAGACGGATGTAAAATTCACAATAATAATGATAACATTGATTTTAAAAATAAAAATAATGAGAATGTAAAATATTATTGACCAAGCAAATAAAGTTATATTACTCATTTGGTTTGTGAATTTTGGACTGTATGTCAGGTTTCCTAGATTTCTGTAATAAAACTATTAAAATTGATTTACTACATATAAATGGAAAATGTTCAATACACTCAAACTGGTTATCAATTGGAAAAATAGCTCATGAAAGATTCTATTCTGAAACTTAAATTAAAACAACTTAATATTTCAACACTTACGGGTCTGAATATATGAATATCTTGGTTTCTTGATACAAGGTGGGAACTTTTTGCTATGCATGTTGCGGTCTCCAGCTTATCACCTGTTAACATCCATATCTGAAAAAAAAAAATCATAAAATAAAGCTTAACTTAGAAAAATATGGGGGGTGGGGGGAGGGAGGGAGAGAGGGAGGGGGGGAGAGAGGGAGGGGGGGAGAGAGGGAGGGGGGGGAGAGGAGGGAGGGGGGAGAGAGGGAGGGGGGAGAGAGGGAGGGGGGGAGAGAGGGGAGAGAGAGAGGACAGAGGGAGAGAGGACAGAGGGGAGGGAGGACAGACAGAGGAGGGAGGACAGAGGGAGGGAGGACAGAGGGAGGGAGGACAGAGGGAGGGAGGACAGAGGGAGTAGGAGCGAGAGGGGTCACGCCGCACAGACAGGGGTCACGCCGCACAGACAGGGGTCACGCCGCACAGACAGGGGTCACGCCGCACAGACAGGGGTCACGCCGCACAGAGAGGGGTCACGCCGCACAGAGAGGGGTCACGCCGCACAGAGAGGGGTCACGCCGCACAGAGAGGGGTCACGCCGCACAGAGAGGGGTCACGCCGCACAGAGAGGGGTCACGCCGCACAGAGAGGGGTCACGCCGCACAGAGAGGGGTCACGCCGCACAGAGAGGAGAGAAACAGAGAGGGGGCACAGAGAGGAGAGTAACAGAGAGGGGGCACACACAGAGAGGGGGCACACACAGAGAGGGGGCACACACAGAGAGGGGGCACACACAGAGAGGGGGCACACACAGAGAGGGGGCACACACAGAGAGGGGGCACACACAGAGAGGGGGCACACACAGAGAGGGGGCACACACAGAGAGCGGGCACACACAGAGAGGGGGCACACACAGAGAGGGGGCGCACACACAGAGAGGGGGCGCACACACAGAGAGGGGGCACAAAGAGGGAGAGAGAGGGCACAGAGGGACAGTAGTAAGAGATAAAGAACAGACATAAGAAGATATTACATGACGCTGTCATTTATGATGGGCAAGTTACTAGTAAAATCATATGGATCAGCCATTCTAACGACTACACTATGTAGCTATATGTACTGCAGCTCATATTCTGTTGATTCAGGGAAAGACAGAAGCAATCTAAAAGTAAAAATGCTTATAATTCAACACATTTAGTAGCAATTTCAAATGAGGAGTAATACATTTTAACATGCTTTTTCACCCTCTAATCGATGGAGGACATACAGTGATTTCTGTGTCACTTTAACCCTGACTACATTTCCTTTTGCCATAGTATCAAAAACCTACTTTTCAGTTCTAATGAAAATGTATCAGGTGCTGTTTACCCACCCTAGTAAGGAGAAGAAATACCTTTATTCCAGCATTTCTCAGCATTTCCAGAGTAGGCCTCACATCGGCCTGTAGTTGATCCTCCACACCCGTTAAGCAAAGCAGTTCCATTTCTCTCTCCAGGCTCTCCACCACTGCAGACACTTTCAATGTTCTATCGTGTATACTTAACTTTGCCTGATTATATCGATTCTGAGAAGAAAATCTGAATTATTTTTAGTTCTAGTTGAGTAAAATAGTTTACAAAAACAGATGTGGACATTATTGATAACATGTGCCCAAAGAAAAATTAATGAAGCAAATCCATTTGCTTTTTAGATAGCCAATGTAATCCAGATCTGTAAAGTACCGTAGGTGTTCTTAGAAAGGACAATCCAGAAATAGAGAACAAACCATATGCCTAACTATACACCAGAAAAATCTTGCTAAAATGCCTACAATCTCCATTCCCAGAAACCTACCATGCATCTAAAGCAGGAATGAGCAAATCAGGGGCATGGAGGCATGATGAAACGGAAACGTAAAGGTTAGAATGTGAGAAATCCATCTTTACTTCCAATGAATACGTGGAGAGGAAGAAAGAGGAAAAGATGGAGATTATAAAGAAAGGAAGAAATAGTAGTATGGGGAGGAGACTCTATGGAAAAAGGTTAGCGTACGAAAGGGCCAAACTATTTTCATGGATGGAAAGGGAGTGGCGATGGAGCATAAACCCAATTTGGTTAATTGGATATAAATGTTGGGCTGCTCTAAATATTTTAAAATATTTAAAAGTTAATGCCCTTATTAGACTTACATTTAAAAGCTAAATATCATTCATAAAAAGCACTTAAACACAGACATTTTTGTGCTGATAAAATGGCTTCAAACCTCAAAATCTTGATACTGCTCCTCAGTTAACGACTTTTTGGCAACCACCAGTGTGCGGAGTCCTTCTCTTGCCATATTACCACACTAAAACAAAAGCAAAGAAAAATATATTCATCACACTCTTCTATATATAAGCACTACAAATTATAATTTCTGAAATTAGGAAAAAAACATTTTTTGATTATTATACCACTCTATATGAAATGATACATCACAGAATTGTAACCCCGTTTTTATACCATGTACACTATAAGCATTATGAACACTTTTACTGATTGAACTTATTAATTCTATAGACTACAGTTTCATTTTGGTTGTGTAGTTTATTTGACCATAATTAAAACAAATCTCTAATAAGTGAACATGCAGTTAAATAAACCAGGATGAAACCTAAGAAATAGCGCTGTTTACTTAAATCTGAATATCACATAAACTTATTAAATATATATTTATATATAAAAATTAGAACTAACAGAGCAATTGTTGAGCTCAAAAACACTGCATAATCAAACACCATGCTAGAGGAAATGCAACCACAAATTAGATAAAAACTATACAGTCAACACTATTTTCTTGGATGCAACTCTTCAGGTTTAAACAGGCTGGCTAAAGTTACCTGTGAAGTTCCATGGAAAAGTGGGTACATATACAAAGAAATGTCTATATGTAGATTAATTTCTTAATGTAAGTACACATGACACTTTCTGACATATTGTGTGTGTGTGTGTGTGTGTGTATGTGTGTATGTATATATATATATATATATATATATATATATATATATACAGTGCCTTGCAAATGTACACACCCCCTTGCCTTTTTTTACCTATTTTGTTACATTACAGCCTTGAGTTCAATGTTTTGTTAATCTGAATTTTATGTGATGGATCAGAACACAATAGTCTAAGTTGGTGAAGTGAAATGAGAAAAATATATACATAAAACGAGTTTTTAGAAATCGGAAACAGAAAATTGGCATGTGCGTATGTATTCACCCCCTTTGTTATGAAGCCCATAAAAAGCTCTGGTGAAACCAATTACCTTCAGAATTCACATCATTAGTGAAATGATGTTCACCTCTGTGCAATCTAAGTGTCACATGATCTGTCAATACATATACACACCTTTTTTGAAAGGCCCTAGAGGCTGCAACATCTAAGCAAGAGGCACCACTAACCAAACACTGCCATGAAGACCAAGGAACTCTCAAAACAAGTAAGAGACAATGTTGTTGAGAAGTACAAGTCAGGGATAGGTTATAAAAAAATATCCAAATCTTTGATGATCCCCAGGAGCTCCATCAAATCTATCATAACCAAATGGAAAGAACATGGCACAACAGAAAATCTGCCAAGAGACGGCTGCCCAACAAAACTCATGGACCGGGCAAGGAGGGCATTAATTAGAGAGGCAGCACAGAGACCTAAAGTAACCCTGAAAGAGGTTCAGAGTTCCACAGCAGAGACTGGAATATCTGTACATAGGACGACAATAAGCCGTACGCTCCATAGAGTTGGGCTTTATGACAGAGTGGCCAGAAGGAAGCCATTACTTTCAGCAAAAAACAAAATGGCACGTTTTGAGTTTGTGAAAAGGCATGTGGGACTCCCAAAATGTATGGAGGAAGGTGCTCTGGTCTGATGAGACTAAAATTGAACTTTTCGTCCATCAAAGAAATGCTATGTCTGCCGCAAACCCAACACATCACCCAAAGAACACCATCCCCACAGTAAAACATGGTGGTGGCAGCATCATGCTATGGGGATGCTTTTCAGTGCTAAATAATATTCTTGAGCAAAACCTGTACCACTCTGTGTGTGATTTGAGGCTAGGACGGAGGTTCACCTTCCAGCAGGAGAATGACCCTAAACACACTGCTAAAGCAACACTTGAGTGGTTTAAGGGGGAACATGTAAATGTGTTGGAATGGCCTAGTCAAAGCCCAGACCTCAATCCAATAGAAATCTGCAGTGAGACTAAAAGATTGCTGTTCACAAGCACAAACCATCCAACTTGAAGGA
The DNA here is from genome assembly GCA_027410445.1 of Discoglossus pictus. Lineage (NCBI taxonomy): Eukaryota > Metazoa > Chordata > Amphibia > Anura > Alytidae > Discoglossus > Discoglossus pictus. The sequence goes on along the minus strand of CM050166.1, from coordinate 155,218,754 downwards.
GCTGGAGCAGTTTTGAAAGGAGGAATGGGCAAACATCCCAGTGGTAAGATGTGGCAAGCTCATAGAGACTCATCCAAAGCGACTTGGAGCTGTGATTGCTGCAAAAGGTGGGTCTACAAAGTATTGACTTTAGGGGGGTGAATAGTTATGCACATTCCCTTTTTCTGTTATTTTGTCCTATTTGGTGTTTGCTTTACAATGTTCTGCGAATTAAATGATGCAAATCCTCAAAAAATCCATGTTAATTCCAGGTTGTGATGCAGGAAAACACAATGTCAAGGGGGTGAATACTTTTGCAAGGCACTGTGTATATATATATATATATATATATATATATATATATATATATATATATATATATATATATATATATATATATACACACACACACACACACACAGTGGTCAATAGGTACTTGTCTACCTCCAAACTTGGTAATCGACACATCATTATGAGCAAAAAATGCTTTGGCTCTCGCTTGGTGTGTATGTGTGTGTATAATATATATATATATATATATATATATATATATATATATATATATATATATATAATGTGTGTGTATATATATATATATATATATATATATATATATATATATATATATATATACACAGTCGGGTCCATAAATATTGGGACATCGACATAATTCTAATCTTTTTGGCTCTATACACCACCACAATGGATTTGAAATGAAATCCATGTGCTTTAAAGATGTGCTTTAACTGCAGACTTTCAGCTTTAATTTGAGGGTATTTACATCCAAATCAGGTGAACGGTGTAGGAATTACAACAGTTTGTATATGTGCCTCCCACTTTTTAAGGGACAAAAATTAATGGGACAGATTAACAGTCATAAAACAAACTTTCACTTTTTAATACTTGGTTGCAAATCCTTTGCAGTCAATTACAGCCTGAAGTCTGGAACTCATAGACATCACCAGACGCTGGGTTTCATCCCTGGTGATGGTCTGCCAGACCTCTATTGCAAATGTCTTCAGTTCCTGCTTGTTCTTGGGGTATTTTCCCTTCAGTTTTGTCTTCAGCAAGTAAAATGCATGCTCAATCGGATTCAGATCAGGTGATTGACTTGGCCATTGCATAACATTCCACTTCTTTCCCTTAAAAAACTCTTTGGTTGCTTTTGCAGTATGCTTCGGGTCATTGTCCATCTGCACTGTGAAGCACCGTCCAATGAGTTCTGAAGCATTTGGCTGAATATGAGCAGATAATATTGCCCGAAACACTTCAGAATTCATCCTGCTGCTTTTGTCAGCAGTCACATCATCAATAAATACAAGAGAACCAGTTCCATTGGCAGCCATACATGCCCACGCCATGACACTACCACCACCATGCTTCACTGATGAGGTGGTATGCTTTGGATCATAAGCAGTTCCTTTCCGTCTCCATACTCTTCTCTTCCCATCACTCTGGTACAAGTTGTCTCATCTGTCCATAGGATGTTGTTCCAGAACTGTGAAGGCTTTTTTTAGGTGTTGTTTGGAAAACTCTAATCTGGCCTTCCTGTTTTTGAGGCTCACCAATGGTTTACAACTTGTGGTGAACCCTCTGTATTTACTCTGGTGAAGTCTTCTCTTGATTGTTGACTTTGACACACATACACCTACCTCCTGGAGAGTGTTCTTGATCTGGCCAACTGTTGTGAAGGGTGTTTTCTTTACCAGGGAAATAAATATTCGATCATCCACCACAGTTGTTTTCCGTGGTCTTCCGGGTCTTTTGGTGTTGCTGAGCTCACTGGTGCGTTCTTTCTTTTTAAGTATGTTTCAAACAGTTGATTTGGCCACACCTAATGTTTTTGCTATCTCTCTGATGGGTTTGTTTTGTTTCTTCAGCCTAATGATGGCTTGCTTCACTGATAGTGACAGCTCTTTGGATCTCATATTGAGAGTTAACAGCAACAAATGTAAATAGCACACTTGAAATGAACACTGGAGCTTGTATCTGCTCTTTGTAAATGGGATAATGAGGGAATAATACACACCTGGCCATGGAACAGCTGAGCAGCCAAATGTCCCATTACTTTTGGTCCCTTAAAAAGTGGGAGGCATATATATATATATATATTTATATATATTTATATACAGTGGATATAAAAAGTCTACACACCCCTGTCAAAATGTCCGGTTTCTGTGCTGTAAAAAAATGAGACAAAAATAAATAATTTCAGAACTTTTTCCACCTTTAATGTGACCTATAAACTGTACAACTCAATTGAAAAACAAACTGAAATCTTTTAGGTGGAGGGAAGAAAAAAATTATAATAATAATAATGTGGTTGCATAAGTCTGCACACCCTCTTATAACTGGGGATGTAGCTGTGTTCATAATTAAGCAATCACATTCCAAATCGTGTTAAATAGGAGTCAGCATACAACTACCATCATTTAAAGTGCCTCTGATTAACCCCAAATAAAGTTCAGCTGCTCTAGTTGATATTTCCTGAAATGTTCTTAGTCGCATTCCACAGCAAAAGCCATGGTCCACAGAGAGCTTCCAAAGCATCAGAGGGATCTCATTGTTAAAAGGTATCAGTCAGGAGAAGGGTACAAAAGAATTTCCAAGGCATTAGATATACCATGGAACACAGTGCAGACAGTCATCATCAAGTGGAGAAAATATGGCACAACAGTGACATTACCAAGAACTGGAGCTCCCTCCAAAATTGATGAAAAGACGAGAAGAAAACTGGTCTGGGAGGCTACCAAGAGGCCTACAGCAACATTAAAGGAGCTGCAGGAATATCTGCCAAGTACTGGCTGTGTTGTACACGTGACAATAATCTCCCGCATTCTTCATATGTCTGGGCTATGGGGTAGAGTGGCAAGACAAAAGCCGTTTCTTACCAAGAAAAACATCCAAGCCAGGCTACATTTTGTAAAAACACATCTGAAGTCTCCCAAAAGCATGTGGGAAAAGGTGTTATGGTGTGCTGAAACCAAGGTTGAACTTTTTGGCCATAATTCCAAAAGATATGTTTGGCGCAAAAACAACACTGCACATTACCAAAAGAACACCATACCCACAGTGAAGCATGGTGGTGGAAGCATCATGCTTTGGGGCTGTTTTTCTTCAGCTGGAACTGGGGGCCTTAGTTAAGATAGAGGGAATTATGAACAGTTCCAAATACCAGTCAATATTGGCACAAAACCTTCAGGCTTCTACTACAAAGCTGAACATGAAGAGGAACGTCATCTTTCAGGATGACAACAACCCAAAGCATACATCCAAATCAACAAAGGAATGGCTTCACCAGAAGAAGATTAAAGTTTTGGAATGGTCCAGCCAGAGGCCAGACCTGAATCCGATTGAAAATCTGTGGGGTGATCTGAAGAGGGCTGTGCACAGGAGAGACCCTCGCAATCTGACAGATTTGGAGTGTTTTTGCAAAGAAGAGTGGGCAAATCTTGCCAAGTCAAAATGTGCCATGCTGATAGACTCATACCCAAAAAGACTGAGTGCTGTAATAAAATCAAAAGGTGCTTCAACAAAGTATTAGTTTAAGGGTGTGCATACTTATGCAACCATATTATTTTATTTTTATATTTTTTCTTCCCCTTTTCAATTGAGTTGTACAGTAGGTCACATTTATAGGTCACTTTTATAGGTCACATTAAAGGTGGAAAAAGTTCTGAAATGATTTATCTTTGTCTCATTTTTTTACAACACAGAAACCTGACATTTTAACAGGGGTGTGTAGACTTTTTATATCCACTGTATATATATATATATATATATATATATATATATATATATATATATATATATATATATATACACACACACACAAATAAATACACATACATATATGTATTTATGTTGATTTGAGTAGTAATCGTATGATGTGTCATTAACAAGTGAAAGAGGAGTAGTACTAACTAGTGCATGGGTGAGCACATAAATATGGAAGGGCCAACGGCAGAATTAAACTTAAATATCCGCATATAGTGCATCTTGCAACAGATCAAAATACAATATAGCCACTGAATGTATCTAAATATCCATTATGTAATTTTACTTAAATTTGAGACCCGACTAGACAGATTACTGTTTTTATTTAGTGTTATGTCTCTTGTGCCTTCATGTACATTTTTTGCAGTGATAAACATTTTAGAAATACAAACTACAACATATCCTACAATTTCAGTTATCTATAGGAAAAGATTAAATAACTACGGCATACAATTTTGAAAGTTGAATAAGCTAATGTGGTTATACTTGAAAGTCACAGTGAAATTTGATCCCCACAAATAAACATATTTGTTACAGAAATCAGTACAAATATTATAGATCATTTCATTATAGTAATTTGCAATTTATATTTATTATCCTAAATGATGCCCAGGAATAACTTTGGTGGCTTATTCATTATTTACTTACTAGCGACTTGCCCGTCAAAAATGACAGGGCAATAAAATTGTAAGGCAGGTAATGCTGTTTGCCACAGAGATAATGAGGCGATTTTGCTGTCATTGTAAGGTCGGCGCTGATCTGCTTTTTGGAAAGGCTGTCCCCTGGAGTAGTTTGTGTGCTATGAGCAGCGTTGGACTGTTGTGGAGCTGAGGTGTAAGTGTCAGCAATGTGTGCAGTGTGTAGTGTAAATAGGCTGCGTGCACAAGGGAAAGCCATTAGGGTAGCTGTGTACTTCCGCATTGTGTAAGTTAGTGTTGTAAAATGGCGGCTAATGTGTATGTGGTACGCGGGTGTGGATGATTTAGCGTCCTTGTATGCTTGCTAAAAGTGTATTGTTTTGGGGCTTTAGGGTCGCATAGCCTCGTTTTTGTTTTTTTCGGCGGCCATTTTTTCTCTCGCTTAGGGGATTTTTTAGTGTAAATTGGACTTAAATTGAGGTGTAACTTCACTTGCAGAGGTCCTGGGTACCCCCTTGCTATGGGTAAGGTTTTTTATGTCATTTTTGTGTGTATTTATTGTTTTTTTTATGTTTTCAGCTGCGCGCGGCTTGGCCGTTAAGGTCATATTTTTGTGAGTTCGTAATGGCTTTTTTTCTAAGTCCCGCGGCTCATATTTTTTTGTTTAAGTCTGTATTTAGTCATTGCGAGTTAGATGTATTTTTCCAAAGTCTCGTGGGTGTTTGTAACTGCTTGTGAAGTGCCGTTGAGCCTCCACCTCTGCAAATGCGGACCCTCGTGAAGCCTTCGGCTCATTGCAGCCGACGTTGGAGCCTCCACCTTCCGCAAATGCGGCCCCTCGCTTTGCGAGGGTCCGCATTTGCGGCCCGACCTGCGTCCCTCAAAGTTCTTGCGAGCTCGCTTCGTGAGCTCGCAAAGCGTGACAACGTTTCGTAGTTTGACAACTATTATATGTGATAGGCATCTATAGTATTGTATCATGTTGAGATATACAGTTGTGCTCAAAAGTTTGTATACCCTGCAGAAATTGTGAAATTTTGGCATCTATTTTAAAAATATGACTGATCATGCAAAAAAAAATGTATTATCACATTTGGCTCTGTTTTAAATAATAATGATAACAGAAATCACCCAAATTGCCCAGATCAAAAGTTTACATACCCTTAGTTCCTAATACTGCATATTGCCCCCTTTAGCATCAATGACAGTGTGCAGTCTTTTGTAATAGTTGTCTATGAGGACCCTAATTCTTGCAGGTGGTATAGCTGCTCATTCATCTTGGCAAAATGCAACCAGATCATGCAAAGTCTTTGGTTGTCTTGCACGAACTGCACGTTTGAGATCTCCACAGAGTGGCTCGATGATATTAAGGTCAGGAGACTGTGATGGCCAATCTACAACCTTCACCTTTTTCTATTTTAACCACTGGAGGGTCAACTTGGTCGTTGTCATGCTTGGAAGTCCAAGAGCGTCCCATGCGCAGCCTTCGTGCAGAAGAATGGAAACTGTCTGCATTCATCTTGCCATCAATTTTCCCAAGATTTCCTGTGCCTTTAGAGAACATCAGTGAGCCAGCACCATGCTTCACAGTGAGGATGGTATTATTTTCACTATAGGCCTTGTTGACCCCTCTCCAAACATAGCACTTTTGGTTGTGACCAAAAAGCTCTATTTTGGTCTCGTCACTCCAAATTACAGTGTGCCAGAAGCAGTGAGGCATGTCAAGGTGTTGTAACCATATTGTAACCAGGCTTTTTTGTAATACTGGCGCAGTAAAGGCTTCTTTCTGGCAACTCGACCATGCAGCTCTTTTTTATTCAAGTACTGTTGTATTGTACTCCTTGAAACAACCACACAGTCTTTTCCAGAGCAGCCTGTATTTCTCCTGAGGTTACCTGTGTGTTTTTCTTTGTCTTCTGGCAGTTGTGGCTGAAATCTTTCTTGGTCTACCTGGCCTTGGCTTGGTATCAAGAGATGCCCGAATTTTTTAACTTCTTAATAAGTGATTGAACAGTACTGACTGGCATTTTCAAGGCTTTGGATATCTTTTTATATCCTTTTCCATCTTTATGTATACGTTTTATTACCTTGTTATGCAGATCTTTTGACAGTTCTTTTCTGCTCTCCATGGCTCAGTATCTAGCCTGCGTAGTGCATCCACGTGAGCGCTAACAAAAACATTGACTATTTATACACAGACACTAATTGCACTTTAAAAAGCCACAGGTGTGAGAAATTAACCTTTAATTGTCATTTTAACCTGTGTGTGTCACCTTGTGTGTCTGTAACCAGGCCAAACATTCAAGGGTATGTAAAAGTCCACTTGGGTGATTTCTGTTATCATTATGATTTAAAAATGAGCCAGACAACTATGTGATAATAAATGGCTTCATAAGATCACTATACTTCAATAAAATAAAAAATTTTTTTTGCTGATCAGTCATATTTTCAAAACAAATGGCCAAATTTCAAATATTTGCCAGGGCATGGAGACTTTTGAGCACAACTGTATGTGCAGCTTACACTGAGTATACCAGGTCATGTGCAGGCAGGTGACCCCAGTGGCAAGTTTCCAATGAAAAAAAGATGTTTCTTGGTAACAATAAATTAAAGTAAATCCTATGTCTGTTCTGTTTAGGTGAAAAAGAAAATCTGATTTATAAAGACTATAAAAAGAAAAATGAAATGCTCTTAAAATGATGTAGTAGCTTCTTCTAAATTTTTGAGAGCAACATCTAAAAAGTATATATTAAAAAGCAATTTTAATAAGAAGCTGGTATGCAGAAATAGATAAGAAATATGTTTTATCTGAAGGGGTCTAAAGACTGAGTAGTGAAGTAAAATAAATAAACTCAGAGAAAGAATAAACAAAGACTTAAGGAGAGCATGCTGTAGTCCATGTATTCATTGTAATGTGCCACAAAGAGGAAGAGAAAACAATCCCTCCACACAAACTTCAAATTTTTCATTAAAAAAAACTCTTGCCATGTTAAAAAGTGATATTTAAATAAATACATGAGAGAAAACTACGGACTCCAGTGTCTTTATAAAATGGCCCATTAAAATCTTTATTTTTTTATTAAAATATAACATGATGATAATAAAAGTCTAGAAAATCTGATACTCATCTTTTATAGTAGAAAGTCATGTTAGCTTGTTTGTCAGATAACAGCTTGTATTATATTTAAGTGTATTCCTAATGAACACCTATCAACTGCCTTAAACAAAAAAAAAACAACAACATACGCTTAATAATGTCATTGGTGAAAGAGGTCTATTGATTTGACCTCATATTGCTAAATAAATTAAAGCTGAGGTTTTTTCTTTTACAATTAATTATATATCATTATCGCCAAAAGTAATTTTTATGACATTTTGTTAAGTCTTCAGGGAATTTAATTTAATCATGTCCCTGATTAAGTGAAACTGGCCTGCAGCAGATATTGATTCATATTGCCAATACCATTATGAACATATTCATTGTGATCACTCTATTGCTATATTGTCTGCACAGTGTTAGATTAAGATGATTACTGTCCAACAGATATGGAACAAAAGCAATTTTGTATACTTCTTCCAATAGACGGTAGATATAGAAATTAGGGCAAGTTCTGCAAAAAACTGTGAAACTAATTTATAGAGATAAATAATGAACTTATTTTATCAGGCAAGAAAATAGAATTTTATGTATTGAAACCATGAAGTATTTTCTATATAAATCTATACACATCTTTCTTCTATGCAACAAATTCAAAAAGTATGAATATGAGGCATGCTATTATATTTTGATTTTTCACATTTATTAATATTTTGCATGATTATTTACACCAACATCTGATATACACTGAGGATTGAAATATTGAAAAATGATTGGATATAACAAATCTTATTACACAAAAAAAAACGCAGAACCAGTAGAAGTTAATTTGCTACAAATAAAAGATAATAATAATAATGTTCTCCAAGAGTTTGTCATGTCACCTAGCAATCTGGCCAAGGTATTTCAATGACCTTAGCATGACCAACAACATCACAAAGTTGTTGAAGTCAAATTGAGGGTTATTTAAGAATTGTACAGTGGAGTCAAAGTATTAAAACGTGTTAAACCCTCTAATAAATGGATTCCACATAGTAATATACTCTACATTCTAAATCTCTGATAAATATCCCTGATGTGTGTTAGTAAAATAAGAAGTTGAGTAAGCCATAAGTAGACCATTCTCACACCGTAATGTACCCTGTGAATAACCAAAAGAAATACGTCAAACACAAAATAGATTCACACACAATTGGTCCAGACAAATCTAGAAGTATACGGCATATATAAAAATTACTCATGTGGTGTTAAAGTTATATTAACTGCCTGGATATTTCTAATCAATAAGCCGAACCAGCTCATCATCTCCATGTTTTATGCAAGGTTAAACCAAAGGTTATATACAAATACATACATATAGATCAGCAAATATTTGTATCGAAATCTGATTTTGAAATGTAAAATCTTTCTGAAATTTTAGGTCATTATTTTCTCATGTGCACCACAGTGCTCAGTGATGTCTTGTGTGGTGTATTTTAATGGCACTGCAGGATTTCTAAAATATTGCTCCAAGAAACACCAAAATGTCATGCATGCAAAAAATGTATGTTTTAACATTTCAAATTTTCTCAAGAAAAATAATAATCAAATTTTCTTTCAATCTAACAAAAATAATTTTATTTTGTCTAGTCGATCATGTCTTGGAGTATTTTGTGGATCCCTGTAGATATGTAGAAGTCATAGCCATGCCATGGCCAAATCAAGTGTTTTCAAGTTATTCTTAAAAATGTGAAAAACTAACTATACATTGAACTAGCCTTTTTTTCAAAAGTAAATCATTCCTAATATATCCACCATTGTTTGTGCTTCAATATTATGCGAACGGGAGGCTCCTGAAAATAAATTAACTGCTTTGATGTGCTAATTGGGCTTTCTGCGTTTCACTTACTTTCCTCCAACTCACTTCTTCACCCCCTCCAGTCTGGCTTCCGGCTCAAACACTCCACAGAGACAGCTCTCACAAAAGTTACTAATGACTTGCTCAACATCAAGTCAAAGTACTACTTCTGTATCCTAAGTTTCCTGGATCTTTATGCAGTTTTCAACACAGTTTGACATCCTCTTCTTCTCCCTTGGCTTCTGTGACCCACTCTCTCATGGTTTTATATTCCATCTAGCAAACCAAACCAAAATTCCTCTCACCCCAAGGCACCCACCTCTTCTGCATCTATACATCCTCCCTTGTACAACAACATCATCTTTTGGATTTCAGGATCATCTATATGCAGATGACACTCAAATCTATCTCTCAGCCCTAGACCTACCCCCTCTTCAAGCACGTCGTCAACTGCTTATAAAGGATATCCTCATGGAAGTCCACCCATCAAATTAAACAACAATTGAAAGACTTAGCTCCTAATCCCCCCCCCCCCCCTTCTACTACTGCTCCAACTTCTCAAATATCCCTCACTGTTAACAAAGCCATCATCAAACCCAACTCTGAGGCCGGCTTTGTTGTGGTTCTAATGTACTCTGTCTCCTCACTCCTCAGATACAATCAATAACCAAATTATGTAATCTACACCTCAAAATATCTCCAAAAATATGTAGTTATTTTACACAAGACACATCTAAAATTCTAGTCTGCTCCCTCATCACATCTCACCAGTACTACTGCGACTCACTTCATACGGGCATCCACACAAATCCATAATGAACACGTCTGCTAGACTCACCTACCACACTATAACATTGATGTCTACTGCACCTCTGTCATTCCCATAGCCTTTATAATATAATTCAAAATTTCAGTCCTAACATATAAAGCCCTTGACAACAGTACACCTCCATATATCTCTGCCCTAGTCTCCAAATACTCACTCAATCTCCCTCTTCACTCTGCTAATTATCTCTGCATTATTATATCTTGATTTGTGTGGCGACAACATATTAGGTAAAGCTGGGGTATCCATGAGTATGACAATATACATTTAGCAGACTAATAGAAAATAAGTCCTTGCCTTTGAGCAAACAATTAGACAATATAACATTTTCATAGAAAGTGCTTTGCAAGATTGAGAGCTTGTAAGCTTACAGTCTAAAGGGTAGAAGTGAAACAAAAGGAGGCAGCAAATGAAAGGTCCAGAGGTATATCTGGGCAAACTGAGTAGTAGGTATGCAATTGAGACAAAACTGAATAATAAATACTTACTAAAGCAACAAATCCACTTTATGACCTTTTTTCCTCCTCTCACTGCTGTCTTCAAAACTTTTCCTACCCTGTGAAATTTCTTGCCTCTCTCTGAGAAACTATCTTTGTGCCTCATAGATTTTCAAAACTCAGTAAAAACATATTTGTTTAAAAAAGCTCAGCACCTTCACCCTTAACAGTCAAAATGTACCAAACTGCATATTCTACCAAATTGTTCATGCATACAATCTGCAGCATAACACACAACCACCTCCACTTGTAGCAGCCAATTGTCTTTATCATTGCCATCATGCATTCACCACCCTCGTTTCTCAACCCCAGCCTTACAATCTAGATGGTAAGCTCCTCAAAATTGGTGCTCAAATTCTCTGCTGCTCTATTATATAGAATTTGTATTCCTACTTACCTTAGAAGTGGTAAATTGTAATTTGCTTCTTGTACCCACCCTACTTTATTCTAGTTTTATAAAAAGTGCTATGGAAAATGCTGATGCTTTATAAAGAGTAATAGCTAGTAATAAAAAAGGCGCTGCACAAACAAAAAATAATGTCTCAGGAATTATCTATGGTTGAGAAAAATTGCTCGTACAACGTATAGGTAGTTTTGGATTTTCTTTAAGACAAAAAACGCTTTTTCTTGGAGTGGCATTCTTACTTTAGGACAACTTAATTCAGTAATCTTGAAGTGAAATTGGAGGAATGTTTCTTAGCGGGACACTAAAAACTACGTCGGAGAAATATTTCTTTCTACTCACTGAATATAATGTGTATGCACTTATGCAGACCTGAAGACAGAGACAAAAATGTTGTGATATTTGTCAGTTAATCTGGTCAGGATCGATTCCCAATAGGATTTTGACTCTGAAAGTCTAACTCTCTGACTTAATAGCACAAGCATGCTACTTTAATGAAGTCTTCTGAATACTGTATGCTAGTAAATGTCATAAGGACTGTAAATGTTCAAGGGCTGCAATGGGTCAAGTGACTTATTTATTAATGACAATGCAATTAACATGACTTTACCTGCATGTTTATTTTTCAGAGCCAAGCTTTAAACCGAGTGGTTTTGCTAAGCAGATTCTATTTCATTTTTATTACTCCATCTATTACAGAATATGTTGTTAATCTTCCTTTAATATATTATATCTATTTTTTCCTTTTAACTTCAGCTTGCATAGTGCATAGCTTCTCTTTTGGCAAGCACTGTGATCATTATTTTTATGGATAACATCATTGAATATTTTTTTTGAGTAGAAATACAGGACGCATGCACATTAGCTGTCCTATTCCATTTTTAACTAATCAAGTGCTGTCCCATTAATGATTTTTCATAATATATCTCGGTCAGTTTGTGATTGAAAACCTATACATTTTATTATTTGTAATCAATGGTGATTAAGCATTGTGAACTTAAAACAACATTTACATATTAAAGGCATTTATTAGGTCTTCTTTTCTGGGCATTTCATTAACCATTTTAATGGTAAAACAACAAATTTTAATGGTATTCAATATTACATCCTTTTCATGTTAATTAAAAAATATAACAAATACGAATCTCTCATATATAGAACATTTAATCGGTGGAACTCGTTAGCAAAGGGTATAGAAAATACTAGTTATTATGAGCAGTCATACTATGAAGGAATATTTTTGTAGAAACCAGTTATACAGTTGTCATTGATTCTTATATTTCATACAAAATGGTTATTTTCTGCTGCTTATAAAATATTTAAATATGATAATTTTTAATAATATTACATGAATTTAACATCATTAAATCAATTTCATTCTTTCATTGTTGGTACCTTTGGAAATGGAACAGAACCAGTATTGCTTATACAGTGTTTTTATGACAAATCATTAAAATGGTTTACCCTTCATTCAGAATTTAAAAAAAAACGTGTTCACATTTTTTCCGATGTGTATGTAGTTGATGAATGTTATTTCTCATGAAATATGTTTTTAATGTTATAAGTAGGAGATAAGACATTTCCTTAAACTATTTGACTTTACAGTAGATATCCTTACAAACAAGACAATTTAAAGTGAATGTCTTACCTCTTCTTCCAACCAGTCATTGTACTGTACTATGCTGGACATGGCAACATCAGCACCTTTCATGTAGAAAGTGATCTCTCCTGAAGATTCTTCCTGGAATTATACAGCATTGAGAAGAAAGAAATAACATTAAAAACAAACAAACAATACTGAAAATGATCTCTTTTTATGGCACCTTTATAAAACTACACACAATTGTTTCCTTTTTACAAACACTGTCATGGGGTTGGAAGCTTTTAAATAATATACATATATTTTTTATGTAAGTAATTGTTATAAAAAATTAGTATAGCAAACATTTTGTGTTACTATCTTTCCTACTCACCACAGCATTCTGTTTTTTTTTTATTATTCTGTTTTAATTATTTTAAACCATCAACCCAATTTAAAAGTCCTCTAATTAATTAGAGGTTAAAATGAGAAATAATGTGGCCCTTTAATTGCATCCTATAATATGTGCTGCACATCATTATTACCATGTACAACATCAAAGCTATTCAAATCTAAAATACACCCATGAGTCACTAAATAGATGACACAATTCATTCTAATCTGCAGTCTTCTATTTATTTCAGCAATCTTTTTGAGCTTCATTCCAAGCAAGATTTATGAATATGCCAGTGTTTTTGTTTATAATTATTAATGTTACTTAAAGAGACACAATGGTATAAATTCATAGTCTTTTACAAGTACAAGATGCATCCAGTATAATCAATCTCTCTGTTATCCCAATTATTTAGAGCTATGAATAGTTACTATTCTCTGATATTTGTGCTGGTAGCCTCTAAGATATTACAATATTGGCCTCTATTCCTACTTCAAATTTTTATTATTTTTGTTTTTTTGTAACGCTAAAATATTCTATAGTGCAATATAGGGGTTAAGTGCAAGGCAAAACAATATTAACACATTGCAAAAGAATGAAGGGCTCTGTCACTGAGCTTTAAATCTAACATACATAGAGTTTTGCCCAAAACACCTTAAACAATTGAAAACTCGCAAACTTACCGTCTAAAGGTACACCCACCAATGAGAGAATGTGTGAAGTTGGCAGGCATTAAAGCTCTATATTGCATCTTAATGCAGGAGCAAGAACATTGTGACTGCATGAACTAAATTGGGAGCTGCTGGTTCTACTGTGTTCATTAGAAGTTGCAATAAGGAGAGTCACAGTTTGCTGCTTACCAATCTCATACAGGGACATGCTTTGAGAGAGGAAGAAACAAATGCCAATGCCATTGTAAAGAAATAAATATATTCTGGCTACACCTACAGGTAAGGCCATAAGACCTGCATTCAGACAGAATTTCTCAGTACATAGTGCTCTTGTTGCTACAAAGGGTTCTGGGTAGTGACATGCAAATGAGGCTCAAAATGTACCACCTTTTTGCCTCAACCCATTTAAAAAGGGATCCTTTCAGGCATATTTATGCTGCTCTGAGAAAGTCTTCACAACATAGTTTTGGATTAGGGTAAAGTGCCAGAAAAACTATTCACATGCTACAGTTTCACTATTGTACGGGGTTCTTCAGTGTGAGGCTGATTTTGGCAACTACGAAATGATGCTCAGACCAGAATAGGACTCAGACAAGATCCTTTGTATGCTATGATGAGTTGAAAGGTGACTGCAAAGTAAATAAAATAATACATGTAATAATTAACAAATGTATAAAATTGGACTAATATGGCTTTAATTATGCTAGATACAAATTATAATTTCAAAAAGGCCATGACTTGTTTTACGAGTACAGTATTCCTATATTCGAGACTTCACAATGACAGAAAACTCAATGGACTGAAGCCTGTAAGCAGTCTTTTTCTACAAAACAGTTGCAGACCCATGTAACCGACTGTTACAACAACAAATACAGAGACTCTTATTGAAAATGGTCCATTATGCTAAAAGGCACTGTTATGTGTTTTCTGATGCTGGAAAGTAATATTGCACTACTTTGCAAATAGTGGACGTAATGTTGTTGAAAGTGGTACACTGATCACATGACTGATCAAAATACATTTTAAGAGAGAAACAAAAGTTAATTGCACATGAATGTATAACAGTTTCACTTAGTGCTTACTAGCACCATTCTATTCAATGAGGTGGAACTTGGAGCAGCTGTGGGTGAAATGATGCCATTAGCAAATGAGTGATGTAAACATCTATAAAGGCTCATATTTCGTATAACAGTTTAAAATGTTCTCAGAAAAGAACACTATTTGTCTTTTTACTGTGCTTCATGTAGTCTTACTTCAAGAAAATGCACATCCATGCTTATTTTAAAAATGCAAATGGATTTACATATGCAAAACACATTTAATATATGGTCTTTTGAAGTGCTGTACATGATAATAAAGAAAAATAAATACAGCCTTTAATTTATTATTTTGATTTATTATTAACTGCTATATGCAGTTATTCATTACTGCATTAGAACTGCTTTTATAACAATCTGATTATTTTTCCTATTGAAAGCACTGGCATTAAGTACTGGCACACATCATTCGAAAATGCTTCTCTGCAATTAACATCATGTTCCACTTGAAAAAACAAAAGTAGCAACTGCAACTACAAAGAAACTTGCATATAATAGTTACTAAGTTAAAGGTGGTACTTATTTTATTTTTTGTTCTGCCCATTATCAAATGTAGTACCATAAAAGAGCACAAAGTATGTATAGGACATAAAATATAATGGAATAAATCTAAGTAGAGTGAACTTTCAGAATAAGTTGTAGTTTAAATTGTACTTATTTATGCCCAAGACTAATAAAGACTAGAATGTTTCTGAAAACCCCAGTACCAATGAATCTATGTTTTCCACACAATACTGCTAATGGTAAAATGAAAAAAAAAATCTCATTGAAAGGCTTACTCGAACTATAATGCCCATTCGTTTGCTTTCAGAGGTGAATGGGAAGATTTGAAGAATGAAGAACGTCAGAATCTGTCCACCAGGGGTCTTCAACTGCATGGAGGTCAAATCTCTGTTGACTAGGGTTAGACCAACACTCTCTGTCCACTGTACCAGTGCTACCTATAAGAAGAAAAAAACATGTATGTGTCAAGGCTTTAATTATACCCTTGTGTAATACACTTAGAAACAAAAGGTCCAAACCTTACAGGAGTGAAACAGACTGTGACCCATGACCCTTATGCATGTTGCTGACCTTTTAAGCACAAGGATGACATTTCTTATTGCCTACAACAATGCTTGGATTTTGAGAACCACATAAGGTTGCTTGGCTAGCACATCTGTACATGCACATAATAATCTTCAACAGGCACAGCAGTAGCTTGGTTATCCTCCAAAGAAAGGCAAAACTGTCACTACACAACAACATGCCGATCAGATATACATCGTATTGTTACATTTTGTAATACAATTAGGGAAATAAAAACAAAGTCTAGACTGCTACTTAACTAATAATAACAAGTATGTTTGATCAGATCTATCAATAAGAATTGATGTATGGATTGGCAGAGTATGGCTAGCAAAGTACTTTAGAATAAAGGGATAGTTCCCAAAAACAATATAATGTAATTGTGCAGAAATAGAATGGTAAGAAAATTCTAATTATCCAAACTTTGTGAATAAAAAACAACAACATTGTTTTCAAGGAAAACAAGTTCTTAACAGAAAGTTGTGCTGTTAAATAGCAAAGCACACGGATATATTTCTAAATTGCTGTTTCTAAATTTTAAATTGTAACATAGTAAGTATGAAAAATGTTCAGCTTTGGTTGTATGCCATCATCAAATCTTGACCCTTTAATGACAAGATGAAACGCTACGGACTCATCTCTCTCATTGCATATTCACAACCTATTTTTAAAGGGCCACCCATGTCTGTAGATATCATCATATTTGCATTGCTTGTAACTGATCTGGTAGTGTAAATAAATATATTTTATATGTTTTCACACAAAATTATCCAATATAAATGATATAAGAAGTCCTTTATACAGTGAATATTGCATAGTATTTGTAATTATCAGCAGGTCTAATACAGAATTATCTTGGTATAAAAGACAAAAATAAACCCCAGTAACAATAATAGTATTCAACTACCATAAGGGAAGGGTTGGCAATCTTTCTTTACTCAGACAGAATTCATAACGGCCGAGTATTATAATGTGACCTTTGTTTGTTGTTCCTTTACACTGTTATGATTTCTAACATTATTGGTCTTTATAGGGAATCAAAGCTCGCAATTATTTTTTTCTCAATATGTCAAAATATGTTCCAACAATACAACACTACTCAAGGTGATTGCACCATATAGGGGATGCCATTTCACACTCCCATTCTACCTGACTGGTATCACCCTCTATTTCTAATTTGTTTTACTGGTGACTGCAAATATAATATGCACAGATGATGTCACTGTTGGGGGAGGAGCCATTAACACAGCTGGGCAGGCTCTACTTACAAACTGCCAGGGGAAGACTCTATGCAGTTAGTTGTTTGAGTGATTCATCCCCTTAGCAGGAAAGGAGTATGAATTAAAGTGCAATACATATTACTGTACAGCATACAAACTCTTCCACTAAAAACTGATTACACTTATATAATGTATATGTGTACATATATACAGTTTTGAAACCATGTCATTAAGTAGATATCATTTGTTTTAAAAAAAAATTGGAAGTGTCCAGTCAATTGGATTCAGATCATTGGGTCAACCTTAAAAAGGTGGACACTTCTAGATTATGCGTTATATCACTAATAAACATGCTAAGTGGTCAGAGTAAAGCTCCCGGAGGTATGCCACTCAGGACCTCCCATTTCCTTTTTATGTACTCCATTTATTGATCTACTAAAGGTCTGTATTCATTGTTTAGTTTAGGAATAGGTCTTTTTTGTATTTCCTCTGACTTTGACCCCTTATGTTCAATATATACTTAACTCTTTCACTTTAAAATATACCTGAGATACACCTTGGATCGAAGTTCCCCTACAAGGAGTAGCTGATGACATAACCAGTTACTGTATAAAGCAGCAGTATCCAACCACCAGACATTAAGACATATTGTTCTATTACAGAGACCAACAGTCAAAATGTTATATTAAAAAGCACATAAACTCCGGTCAGAAGAGATAAACTTTGGAATACCTTACGTTTTGTTATTTTATTTCTAGGTAATAGCACCCTTTTGAGTTGCTGTATTTATTTGATACATTTTGAACCCTTTAAATAAATATTGAAGGGAAGGATCAAGTAACTGGCCATTCTAACTGTGGAAACACATATAACAAGAAACTCTTATGATGTGACTTTAAAGCACCACGGAGGTCATTTTTTTAAATTTCTTTATGGACTTTTGAATAACAAAAAACACTTTAATGGGCATAATCCTGTTAGATGACAAAAATATCACAGCCTTTACATTTTACTATACATTTATACATTTTATCATTCACTGCAGGCTTCCATTTTCTTTACAATTTCTTTCAGCATCTCAACTAACTAATTACATTTCCTTTAGAGCTGTTGTATATGCTGCATTTCCAGTGTGCAGATGCAAACTTCCTGTGCATTCAAAAAGACCTCCCAACACTGGAAGTAGATCACTGGAAACTAAAATGGGACTTCAGAGCAACATAATTGGATATAAGTAATTCATTAGAGGATATACTATATTTTTTACATTCTAAAAACTTGTTGCATGTTTTCAAATATCCTTTAAAAGGCTGTCTGAATGCTCCCTGATAAAGGCACAGGAAAACATATTGTAGTTAAATTGCATTACATAGGAACCCAGTGGAGGGCAGATGCACAAACAAAGAAATGGTAGAAAAGACAAAGCGACCAAAATAATATAGACTTGTAATTATAATCCACATGGATTATTCACTGCTCAAATATGATTATTAGGATGGTTGTTTTATTCTGGGTGATTTTATTTTTTTATTTGCCTGCTGTGCTCTGGCTCTCTCCACCTGCCTCCAATTCACATTGATTGTCTGAAAGCCATGAGATATGCATTCCTTTTGCCTGGTAGGTTTATTAATTAACCATCGTTCAGAAAACCATGCAACAAAAAACACTGACATCCCAAATTACTTGATGTGGGGGCATGATCACACCCTGTGCATAGGGAGATAAATCACAACTCATAAATAATGAAACGGCTACCAGATATTTGCAACATCTACTCCAAGGCTTCCAGACAAACAATGTGACTCGTGAGGTGACAGAGGTGGAGACAGCCCCAGGACATAAGACAGGAAAAATAATTTCAAGAACAAGTGGTGAACTATGCTCTTTACCTGGTCTAACACTGGTTCTTTTTATATATATATATATATATATATATATATATATATATATATATATATATATATATATATATATATATATATATATATTATATATATATATATATATATATATATATATACACACACACATATATATATACACACACATACTATCTATTAGTGATACAGTTCACTATCCCTGTATTTTACTCATGAATCTTAAAGTACTGGTAACGAATATAATTCAAATAAATGCATAAATAAAATGTGAAATCCCCACTGAATCCAGGATGCACTAATGATAATTTGGTGAAGGTTACATGTGTGAAAGGGACATGCACATATCTGCAAGAGGGTCTTGCTGTTGTTCTTGCAAGCCACCATCCCTTCTTCCCCACTCTGCTGCTCAGCAGAACAGCCATGCAGGCTTCAAACTGTAATGAACTACTCAAATCTGATACAATAAAAACCTTCTATACACATAGTGTTCAAAATGTACTCCCCCAAAAGCTCATTTTATTTTCATGGCTGCTAGCATTGTTAGTTTGTTGCATACATTGCAAATGTGAGGATTTGCATACTATAGTTATTTAAATAAATGTGAAATGTTTTTGCCAATCCTAGTTAAATAACACTGCAAACTTACACAGCTACTATGCGTCTATAGGGTAAAACAAGTCAGTCTTTCTACTGGAAATTATTCCTGCCATCCCATTAAGAGCCATGCTTGTCAGCATACTACCACATTGCACCAGTGCTTTTTACCCCACTGCCAAAGAGCAAAAACTACACTGTATGTTTCTGTACCAGGGAAGTATTTTTCAAATATATTTCAAGTTCTCTGTTCAAGCTATACTAACAGATTTATTGTACCAGTAGTGAGTTTGTCAGAGTGCTTTGATAGCATTTGGGATCCAATGTGTTAGAAGTTATTTTATGTTTAAGAATGTGAGGCTGATGGTTAACAATTCTATTGGTTCCATAGTAATGGACACCTACTTCAGGTTCCTATACATAGCTACTTTGGCATCATTTTATATCACTTTGGTAACCTATTTAAATTACACAAATATTATTTCTTATTTTATCCACAGATAATATGGTATATCAAACAAAAAAAAAATACTGTTCCAGCAGACTTGGAATCCTACACAGTTATTTCATTCAACATCTCAAAACATTCATTTCAATAAAAATTGTTACAACCATCTACACCACAATTTACAGGACTCCACCCAGTACTTTAAGCAACTCAAGTATGCCCAAATTCATATTAAGGTTCTATGAACTGATGGCGGTTTCATGTTAAAGGCATATCTAAGTGAGCAGGATTATGAATGCATCTGGCAGAGGAAAACTAGTAGTGTATGCAAACATTTTTTTGCATGAAAAAATCCCAAAATAAACATTTAAACAATTACATTGAAGTTAGCAAAGTCTCTTGTAATTTCTGACTGTTGCAAATTAGTTGCAAACCCAGGCTAAATTAGCATAAAATGTAAAATGATTTGTTTTGGCTAATCAGGTTAGCTGAAACTTTTAAATTGGTTCCTGTTTGTGGTGGAAAACAGCCTGGGAAATGTAGTGTATCACTGATATGTGGCAGGAAGGTGTAAGGAGGAAGCTGCAAGGAGATTGGCTGAGCAAGCAAGAGCAGGTAAATAGTGGGTTAATAATGCAGATGCTGCATGCTGATTGGGTGGAGATCAGCTGCATGTGTAGACACTCCCTGGAGGTATCAATATAATCATTAGAGAGATTTTTAGATATTAATAAAAATAAAATGTTTTATGAGATGTGCTGCATACACATAAGCTGCTTTTTGCCTAAGGAGTGCAGACATGTATGAATCCAGATCACTTAGACATGTCTTTAAGGCCATGTGAAATGATGGCTGCTCAGCGTCTCACCAGGACCTCATATCCTTTTGCGGTTCCACGGATGCAGATACTTCAATCAAATCTTTAGCCTCTGTCCTAGGTTAGGTGCCGGTCCCTGAGACCATATCCGCTAGAATAATGATAATACTAACAACAAATGTTAAGCCAAATGTGACTTCCAAAATATATTAGAGGTGCACAGAAGAAAGACTTGCTCTCTATTATGTATGCTATAAATATAATGTGAGATAGCAAGACTGCATATCGCTATTAACCAACCATTCCCCAGTTATTTAGCACATCAATCTAATATTCTTTTTGCCTAATAAACACACTTGACTGAGGCATTCACAACCATTTGGAACACTGCATTCATTACAGGCCTTTTGCCAGTATAGGTGTTAAGATTTTTGTTTGGCACATTTTAGAGATTACCACCTACTAACCTCTACTTTGGCTGTGGATCCATCATTATCTTGCGGGAGCTATGCTATACAGAAGTCATTACAAAATGTTACTTTCAACAGTTTCAACTAAAAAAGATTATAATAACATACCACGTAAAAGCTTTTCTACAAAACTAGTCCTAAGGTGAAAAAGGACCGTCATTCACAATATCTAAACGGATCCCAGGGGGGCTCCTATTCAGTTTCAAATCCTGGCACACTTGTTAGCTTAAAATGACAATTAAAACAAAGCAGTAAATCAAACAGCATGATGTTTTTAATTTTCATTAGCAGCAAGACATTAGTAAAATGTTGTAGGACAATTACTCACAAAAAAAATGAGGGTTTTAATTTAGTGACCTTTGGCATTGCAGTAATGTATCGGGTTTTTAGATATAGCTTTTAACTACCTCATTCTTTCATGTAGACTGTTATTGCCAATACCAATAGATAACAATTGAATTACCTAGTTCTAAATTAACTAACCATTGAAACCATCTCAAATAAGATGAATGTGATTTGTTTTCCACTTACACATGCTTTACTGAGACACATTGAACAAATTCTGCAACTAGTGCATTTGCAACAGATGTACAAACAGTATTTAGCCCACCTACTGCAGGGGTGTGTTCTGAATCATTTATGTGAGTTGGTCTGTGCCCATGTTCAGCCCAAACAGGAAACACAATGTCTATCTACATCCTTATTATTAGAAGAGTCAGTGGCATTGCTTTGTATTGTTAGATTAGAAAAAGGAAAGAACAGAGAAACTTAGATATACCTTTAAATTATAAACCTCATTATAATGCTTATAACAGAAGCACACATTAGATTGAGTCAATCTATGCACACAAATTTATTTTATTTACAAATACAACTTTTTTTCCACACCCCCTGAGCTGCTTACAGCGTACCTACCAATAGAAACACTGCATTTGGGTACAGATTTTATCCCTTTACTAACTTTCAAGCCAGCAGAAGCACAATGCAGAGATCTGCAGATAAATTGCTGGCTTCCCCTGCTTCCTTGTGCAGGGGACTACAAATCCCATGAAGCCTTCTTGCACAAACTGCAATCACAGATTGATAGAATGTATTAGCTGCCGGTGATTTGCCAAAACAAATTATGAATTTTATGCAAATTTTGGCAAGGATTTCCTGGGGTGTTAATACTGAAAATCAACTGCTTGCAAACTCAAACAATTTAGCAAACTTGGGGGTAAGTATAATAATGGTTATTTTTGTATTTTTTCATACCAAAAAAATGTTTTCTCCTCTATCAGATGCATTCATAATCCAGAACATTCTGTGCAGACTTCTATATTGCGAAAGGACTAAAAATGCTGAAGACAAATTATATTTTCCATCAGTCACATTGCAGACAAATACTTTTTTTAGAACTATATATTTTTTGTATAATATAAAAACTTTTACAAGCAAGGAACCAGATACAACTGTGTTAGTATTAGACATAAATCTAAACCTGAGGAATTAGGTAGACATCTTTCAGGAGCTAGGGAGGACCTTTAATAAAGAAAAACGTAGTTCAGATCAGACTCTCAGCCCCAGTTCACTGTATCTAGCAGTAAAGTACAACTTTGTACTTGTACTTTTTAGTAGTTTTCCAAAGCCAATAAATTGGTCTGATACTCCCAAGCAGGAAGCTTAAGCTTCCTGTGTTCTTACTTTGACTGACGTGTGTAACCTTTGAAACTTGCATCCATCAATCTGGGCTATAATTAATGTTGCATTTTGTTTGAAATGCTATGGTTAGACTTGTGTCAGAGGTTCCAACAAACACCCCACTTCCAGGATATATATAACAAAAACTTTAACAAAACAGAAAACTACAGCACCTAAATAACGGATTCTAGTTTTTAGAAAGGAAGAAAAACAGGAATAAAACTAAACTATTTCAATTAGAAATTACATTTTATTGGTACATTCTCTTTAATTAACAGTAAAAAGAAAATTCTTAATTTTACAATACATTTACAACTATTCAGAATTAAAATTGATCAAATACAGTGAATTATATTAGCTATATTAGCATGGAAAAGCAAGTGATGTGCACTTTCATTGTTTAGTTGCCCCATTTCACAAAGGTCAGAAAAAAAATGTAAGCACTGAATATGTTTGGAGATGTTAACCTATAGCCAACACACTGTACATAATTATAGTTTAGTATAAAATATACTCTTTGGGAATTGTCCCTGCTTTAAGTTAATACTTGGGTTCCCTGTTGGTCCAGTGGTTAGGATTCAGTGCCTCCACCGCTGTCGACCTGGGTTCGATTCCAAGATAGGGAACCAAGAGATCATACCACCCTGAAGTCGAGCAAGGTTGGGCCTGGTCACTACTGGGATGGGAGATCATCTAGGAATACCAGGACCTGTATGCCGTGGCCCACTGGAGAAGGAACGGTATTCATGGCAGTGGACTGACCAAGTGGATCAGCATGACCATGGACATAAAGATGTTCTGGTGTGTTACAGTCCATGTGATCATAGAGAGTCAGAAACGACTGAACGAAGCAACAACAAAAAAAAAAAAAATTCTACTTCAGGGGAAATATAAAGTTGATGGTATTATTTTGTTACATTATAAACTAAATATGCAAATTATTACTTGCCCCTTATATTATGTGTAAAGTCAAGATGAGCAGGGAAACAGTAACCCTACTGTGGCATTTCCTATTGAGATGGTACATGTTGGAGCACATGCAGTATACGCGGTTAGATCTAAAGGATTTTGCGTTCCTTAGGACACTTTGGTGATTCTGGTATAAGGATGTTAGGCTCTCCCAAAAACAAAAAAACAAACAAACTTAAAAGCATAAGTATTTACACAACCTAAAAGACAGTTCACTCAGCGTAGTAATGTTATATACACACACTTAAATAACTGTATAGATATTACATACACTGCAACAAGAAAAAGAATACATGTATTATAACTTTGCAGACGTTATATATTTAGTGTTTTAAAACAGACTAGCCTAACTTCATTCATTGAGGGCCAAAGCCAAACCATATTTATTAAGATATTCTTATATGAGCCTTGGTAAGTACATCAAAATGATTAAAGGGCCATTTACCTCACTATAAGAGCTCTTCATGCTGTGAAAAAGCACAAGATTGTATGTTAAAATTATTTATTTTTTAATTACACTAATAACAGCTAAAAAAATATAAAGTGTTAACTTTTTTTTACATAACAAAGTGTATCTGGCCTACTGACTATTGCAGAAGTAAAAACAGATGCCCAGCAGCGCAGCGTGGATACGGATTGATAGCAATTTTTCCCTGAACTCCGGAATGCACTGAAAAATTTCCCTATAACTGACCTGTTTATGTGACTTCAGCATTCCATGCTCTGCACAGATAGATGTGCTAAGGGTTAACTGCTGTTTTTCCTTTGCTTGCTACACAGAGCTGCAACGTGTCTGGGAGTGGGCGACTCATGTAAACTTAGAGAAATATGTGTCAGTGCCTCATTTCTTAGAGACAAATGCACATATTTAAAAAATTCAAAAAGTATTTCAACATGTATTTAGGAGATCTTTACTGCGATACGTTGCAAATTGTACTGAATTAAATGGACCATTAAGCACCTTATTGGCACATTTGAGGTTTCCTAAAAAACAGGGTTATTGTCGGGCATGTCTGTTTTAAAACCACCCAAAAAATATATATTTTACAATGGCTGGGGAATGCCTGGATTGGATACCGATAAAAAGCTGTAGGACAAGACTATGCACTGCTGCAGTGATGTAAAAGCCAAGCTGAGAAAGTAGAGATGATGATGCTTTGCCAGACTTACATTTTAGGTAAATGCTATGAGTAATGCATATTTTAAACCTCAAAATGAGTGTCTGGTAATTAAGAAATCTATCAGCACCTGATTACGAGTATAGAATTTTGCATTTAAATGCTGATGGCTACGACAATTCATCCGGTTTATCTGTCTGGTGAGGAAACAATTTCAGTGTAGTCTGCAGCAGAAGGTGAATGAACTAAATGCAGCTCTAGCAGTCAGGAGAGGGAAGCAATCTGCAATGATACCTGCTGCAGCATCTGTACGGAGAAATGTATTCATCTCTACAAAGATAACTCGCTTGTTATAGAGAACATCTTACCACAAATGATAATTTAATGACTCCAATACATTCAGTTCTATTGTTTTTAATTAGAGACATTGACTATTAAAATATAACACAATTATGAAGTTAAAAATACTGCTTGACCATCTGGAAAGGCTGCAAGTCAATATCACAGACAACATATAGAGTAGTTATTCTTCATAGGGCTTCAAAGGTCATGGAAACGATGTTTTTATGCCACTGACAATGATTTGCTCTTCACAAATACATTGACAAAACAACACAATTAGTCTTGCTTCAATAAACCCAAACAATAAAATGAATTAAACAAGATGGCAGGGCTCATACATTACAGCATTTTAGAAAAACAATAGCTGCTCTATTGTGAATCTAACAATACTTAGGTTTTCAAGGTTTCTTTATTGTAATGATGTTGGAGAGGACATTTTTTTTGCATAAATTAGGGACATATTACAAACAAAATAGTTACATTTATTTGTGATATGATTAAACGTGTGCAAAAATGTATTGAAGGCGCTCAGCGCGAGGCTCGCAATGAGCGCTAAAGGATCTCGGACCACCAACAAAATTAATGTCTGGCCCAAACAGCATTACCTGCCTTACAATTTTATTGCCGTCATTTTTTGATGGGCAAGTCCATAGTATATATATATATATATATATATATATATATATATATATATATATATATATATATCAAATAAAAAAATAAAAAATTTGAGAAATACAGTTATTACACTGCATTCTGGGAAGCTGAGCAGGGACATGCAAATAAACATATATAGACTAGGAAAATGCCCGTAAATTTGTAAGCCTGGCAATGCTGTTTGGCACACAATGCGAGTATATGGCCCCTATGAGCCCCTTTGGCGCTCATTGCAAGGCATATTTCTTGTTTTTAGCAGGTCTTTCGAGTTCCATGGTTCAGCTGTTAAAGTCGTAATTTTCTGAGACCCACAGTCCATCTACGAGCTTTGGTTCCTAATTCCTATGGGCCATAATTTTGTGTACCGCACAAAGTCCTACTGGCCTCGCATGCCTCAACTGCTCGCCACGCAGTGCAATGAGCGCCTTTGGCGGGCCTTGCAGTGGCGTGCCTCAACCTATGGGCTGCAACTTGAGCAATGATCTTGGTGCAGCCGTCAACGGCTAGCCTCGCTTCCCAAGGCTCGCAAAGCGTGACCAAGGGCCCGTTCCCAGGTTAAGGACGAGATTTGTTCCTGAGAATATTCTTAAGTCGGATTTGTATGTAAGTTGGATCCCAAGATAATAACAATACTATAATGGCTTATAATGATGCAGTGTAATACTGTAGAAATACAGTAATAATAATAATACCCCTGTACTGTAATAAGTAACTATTGTGCTCTTTCTTTTAATTCAAACGGGCAAAACATAGAAAAAAATATATATACCTCCTGTATGTGTGTGTATAATATGTAAATATGTATATATATATATATATATATATATATATATATATATATATATATAAATAAATAGTACATCTGTG
Organism: Discoglossus pictus; assembly: GCA_027410445.1. Taxonomy (NCBI): domain Eukaryota; kingdom Metazoa; phylum Chordata; class Amphibia; order Anura; family Alytidae; genus Discoglossus; species Discoglossus pictus. Next base: position 155,191,829 of record CM050166.1, on the reverse strand, counting down.
TTCACATTTGAATGTCTAAAGCACGTTAAAAACCTGCTAAAACCAGTTATTACACTGCATTCGGGGAAGCTGAGCTGGGACATCCAAATGTGCCAACAAATGCCTCGCTCTTCAATCCTTAGCCATTTTAAAAAATGGCTTCCTTTAAGCTTATGCTTGCTGTATTACACAGCTTTAATGCAAAGCCAAGGCTGGATTTTGCACAAGCTGAGAATCCTATCCATGTACAGCTGTTTCAAGCTTACTCTCTATCATCAGCATGGAGCGTGATCTCTGCTTTATATATATATATATATATATATATATATATATATATATATATATGCACACACACACATACATACATATGCATACATACATACAAACACACATGTACAAACAGTTTATAAGAAAGATGGTGTCAGAACAGATAAGTATACAACAATAACATTGCTTAGCATTGCAATTGATTTTTAATGAACATACTGACATTTAAAGGAAAACCGTAATAAATATGTGGGTTATGAGAGTAAGCAGCCTTTAAAAACAAGCCCAATCAATGCACTGTGACTAAAAGAGGCCAAAGGTCTTCAAAGGTCCCTGTTCACAGCATGTTCCTGAATTAGATGGACTTATGACCTTTGCACTTTATTGCCGGATCTACCGAGTTTATATGTTTCGCTGATGGTTGATTACATTAGGTCAGCAATAGCTTTCCACGGTTGATGTGGACATACACTTATGACAATTGAACCTGATTTAGTTATGATTCTGTCAATGGCTTTTCCTGCTTACAAGCAATGTTTGTTATGCTGCGGCTGTGCACATCACAAGTGACAGACACTTAAAACTTTTTACCTCTCAGAGAAAATGAAATATTGATCACTTATCATAAACAATGAGCGGGGCATTATCAGGCATCACATTTAGAATACTAAAACAGAAACTAATCCAGCTGAGGTTTAACAACAGTGTACCTCTGTACTTTTACATGTCTCCAGATGACAGCCTATTATAAACACACTAGCGAATTGCCCGTCAAAAAATGACGGCAATAGAATAGTAAGTGCAGGAACGTTGTTTGGGCCAAACATTATTTTTTATGGTGGTATGCAATCTCGGCGCTGATAGCGAGGCTCGCGCTGAGCGCCTTGGGCGGCGCTCATTGCGAGCCTCTTGGTTGCTGTATTTTTTTTTATCAGAGGCGCTTTTGCTGTCATTGTAAGGTTGGCGCTGATCTTTTTTGGGGGCTTACAATGCTGTCCCCTGGTTAAGTTTGTGTGCTATGAGCAGCGTTGGCGCTCATTGTGAGGCGCGCAGTGAATGTCTTTTGAGTTTATTGCGATAGTGTTTTTTGTTTTGTTTTTTGTGTATATGTATTTTGTGCTGCTAATTAAGTAAGTAGTAAAATAATAAATTAATATACTTACCTATTTGTAAGTAATACATGCACGAAGCATTGTGCTGAAGAGCTGATAATCTGTTTGCATGTTCCTGCAGCATACAATGTAGCTTTCTAGTGTTGTGCAGCTGAGGTGTAAGTGTCAGCAATGTGTGAAGTGTGTAGTGTAAATAGGCTGCGTGTGCAAGGGGAAGCCGTTCGTGTAGCTGGGTACTTCCCCATTGTGTAAGTTAGTGTTGTAAAATGGCTGCGAATGTGTATGTGGTAGGCAGGTTTGTATGGTGATGCGTCCTTGCTAATGGTGTATGTTGTAGGTCGTACAGGTTTTTGTAAAAGCCGTATTTGCTTTGTTGAATGTAGCGGTTTTAGGGGTAGTGTAGCCTCGTTTTCTTTGGCAGTAATTTTTTCTGTCGATTAGGGGATTTTTGAGTGTCTAAACTCAGTAAATTGTACTTAAATGTGAGTGGCTAAACTTTGTAAATTTGACAGAATTCGAGATTTGAGCAGTGTTGCAGAGGTCCTGGGTGTTCCCCCTTGGTGTGGGTAAGGTTTTTTTTATTTTTGTGTGTATTTGTGTTTTTTTTAATGTTTGCCGCTGTTCGCGGTTTGTCCGTTAAGGTCGTATTTTTGCGAGTCCGTAATGGATTTTTTCTAAGTCCCGCGGCTCGTATATTTTTCTGTAAGTCCGTAGTTAGTCATTGCGTGTTTAAGGTGTTTTTTTCCAAGTCGTTTGTAACCGGTTGTGAGGCGCCGTAGAGCCTCCACCTCCTGTAATATGGCCCCTCGCTTCGCGAGGGTCCGCATTTGCGGCCTGCAATGAGCCTGTGGCTCATTGCAACCGATGTGGGAGCTGCCACCTCCGCAAATGCGGCCCCTCGATTTGCGAGGGTCCACATTTGTGGTCAGAAAGTCGTAGGGATGACAACCCGCATGCTGACAACTATAAATGTGATAGTGCAAGCCTGAGCTCGGCAAGCATATGCAGGACATCCAAATGTAAAGCAAATACATATTAAATAATGCACTCCATCTATGTGCTATACAAGACACAGAAAACGTCTGGAGCTTTGGTTACGTCATTATTAAAGTACTAGCAACTTGCCCGTCAAAAATGACGGCAATAACATTTTAAGGCTGGGAATGCTGTACCTTCGGTGCTCCTCGCGAGCCTTTGGCGCTCATTGCGAGCCTCTCCCTCCGTCTATTGTATGGGCCTCGCAATGAGCCCCGCTCATTGCATGCCTTGGCAACTCACAACTTTCGTGGTTCTCAATGTTCACCTTCGGCGCTCATCTCGTGGCTCTCCCCAGTCGCTGACCCCTGTGTCTGTTTTCCCCTCTCTCCGTGCTTTCTGTCTTTTGTTTTTCCTTACCCCCCTGTGTCTCTTTTCCTCCGTCTTTCAGCCCTGTGTCTCTTTTCACCCTCTCCCTCCCCTGTGTCTATCTCCTCTGTGTATGTGCTGCAGTTTTGCGTACCTCGCAATGAGTGCCGTTGCTTGCGTTGTTTGGCTAAGTGTTACTGGCTTTGTGATGGTGTTTACTTTCTTGCGCGGTGTTACTGGCTTCGGGTCCTTTTTACTGCCTTTAGCCTCGTTTTCATCCTTTTATGTTTTTTTGTCCGACATTATTTTTCTCACTTAGCCAATTTTCATTCGCTGAAAACTGCAAATATGTCTCAAATTAAGTTGCAACCTCACTCACAGTCTCCCTAGCTCTCCCCCTGTTCTGTATGTGAGTGTGATATGTTTTGTTTTTTTTTGTTTTGTTTTTAAGTATTTGCCGTTTTTTGGTGGTCTTTCGAGTTCAGGGATTCGGCTGTTAAAAGCCGTAAAGTATTGCATGCTGGAAAGTATTGCGTGACTCGTGATCAGCGCCAAACTGCTATGCGCTGAGTCCCGCTGAATCTCTGTCCTTTGGCGCTCATTGCCGCTAAGTCCTGCGGGCCTCTACCCCCGCAACTTCATCCCTCTCTTTGCGGACTGACAACTATTATAGTTGATACTGAAGAAGAAGATAGGATACATTACATGGCACATTTTACTTATACTGTATTTATAAATAACAGTATCAGGGTTTTCCTAACATTAACATTTGCCAGGCTGAATTGCATTCAGCATGTCTGACAATCATATTTTTCTTCAGCGGTGTAATTGTGTGTGTTTGCGTCATTCAGTCGTGTCCGACTCCCAGTGACCTCATGGACTGTAACACACCATGCGGATCCACTTGATATTCATGGTACAGAGAGTGGAATGTCAGTTCCTTCTCCAGTGGGCCACAGCATACAGCTCCTGGTATTCCTAGATGGTCTCCCATCCAAGTACTGACCAGGCCCAATCCTGCATGGCTTCAGGGTGATGTGACCTCTTGGTTCCCTGACTGGAATCAAACCCAGGTTGCAGCTGGGAAAGCACAGAATCCTAACCCTTGGACCACCGGGGAACCCTACTGTATGATACTAGCTACAAATACTAGCTACAAAATATGTAAGGAGTAAAGATCACTACAAACAAATATTTAAATTTATTATGATAAAAAAAAAAAAAAAAAAAAAGGTGGATATTTTATGAGAAAGCATACCCTGAATTTCTAGTTTCCCAACATTTATATTAATCTGTGACATATCTTGCAGCAGAGCCTTCCATGGAGCTGCCTATTTACTGCACAGCTTTACTGACAGAGCCTGGGAGATGTGCTTTACTTTCTGCCTCCTGCCACAGACCAATAAAATAAGATATGCTCCAGCTCAAAGATGGTAGCAACAAAAGCAATTGTCAGCATATTTTTTTCTTAAAAAGATCAACTTTTTAAATCACAATAAAATGAAAAGTTGCTAAGCCCATGACAAATAAAACATTTGAATCAGCTATTAGTGCTTTTGGATATTAAATTATATAAAAAAAAATTTGAACACTATATCAGTTATATTAAAGATACATATTTATTTTAGTTCTCCAAAAAAATAGTTTGTAAATAAGTGGTTTACTAATGAGTGGGTTTTGCTTAAGTAATAGTAATAGTAATGCTATTTAATGGATATTTGCCAGTACAAGTACATAAATTACATTTTGCTCCTTGGTGCTCTGGGATTCTCACTTGCTCTGCCAGTGATCTTAGTCTCTCTGTCCTGTCATAGCCTACATACGCTTCTCAATGAGGATGCTGGAGCTGAATCTAGCAGCTACATAGCTCTCCCATTCAGTGTCTATGGGATTCCCAAAATGGAGGTTGGTTCTGTTATTAAATGGAAATCAAAATGTTTTTTACATTAAACTTTATGTCAATTGTAAAACTAAAACACTGTATTTTTTAGAAACAATAAATACATTACAAATTACACTAGCACCAAATTTAATACCATGTATGTATTGAAGTGCATTAATTATTCTCTCTGGATATCTGAACTGGATTAAAGGAAAGTTGACACCCAATATAAAGTGTGCCTTAAATGTAAAGTTCCATTTATATATCTACTAGAAGTGGCTTGTTTCTGAATATGTATTATTCGTAAGAAATATATATAAAAGGTTCACTTAATTGAGCACAATGTGGACCACATCACAGTAAAGATCTTCTAAATGCATGTTGAAATACATTTAGATTTTTTAAAATATGTGCATTTCAAGGAGATATCAAATCAAATCATATCATATCTGTGTTTAAATGTGTCAATTACATGCCGTCAGCCAGACCTATAGCTCCATGTAGTGAGCAAAAGGGAAAACAAAAGGAATTAACCGTTATCAAATCTATCTGTGCAGAGTATGGGGTGCTGGAATTACCTAAACAGGCCAGTTATGGTTTAACTTTTCAGTGCATTCCTGAGTGCAGGGAAAAACTGCCATCAATCACTGTCTTCACTGCGTGGCTTGGCTATCTGTTATTACTCATGCAACAGCCAGTAGACATGATAGACTTTGTTATGTAAACAGACTTAAAACTTCAGATTTTGTAGCCGTTAGAGTAATTAAAAAAATAGATCACTTTAACATACAATATTGTGCTCTTTCACACCATGAAGAGCACTTACAGTCTGGTAAATGATCCTTTAAGTTTCAATTTTCAGAAAGAGTGAGAGGTGAGATATGAGACAGAGAGAGAAACGTGTAAGATTTAAACTGCAGGCATAAACTAGTAACAAATATAAGAAACAGAAAAAATATAAAAATAAACTAAAACAGCAAATTAGAGATCACAGCTAACCTACAATATTAGGCGAAGAACCACTGTGTTCCATTAATTAGACAATTGTGCAGAACTACCTTTTAGCTTTAACTGCCTAATGGGAAGGTGGCATCTACAACTGCCAATGCATTCTTATGTCTAATGGATACTCATCAGTTTACAAGAACCCACCCTCCTTAGAAACAAGCAGGCACGAATAGCTAAGAGAAGATAAAATGGATCCCTGCAGTATTGAATAATTGGGTAAAGATAAATGTAAGCATAATCTATATTTATTTATGTTTTTCGTTTTTCAAAGAACCATATAGAAAATATCTGACCATAGTGGTCCTTGGATGAACATTTTGTTTGTTCACACATATAATAGAGAGGTCTTTAAAACAAAAAAACATTTACTTTTGGCTGAAAAGCCAATATTCTTGTAAAATAAAAACAATCTTCAAAACATTACAAAAATCAGCACAGTATTTAAAAAACAAACAAAAACAAAGTAATAAACAAGTTAAGTCTATCAAATGATTGCCTTGCTTATTAACCAGATCTGTTCAGATAGGTAAATGCTGCGGCTGAGAGAAAACATCAATTGAACCATTCCCTTACATAAAGCTCTAGGGTGCAATATTTAAAGCACTTTATTCAATAAAAAATGCTTTTAAAATGGTACTTTGGTGATTGGGAAACACTGGAATCATCTGTCAACATGACTGCAGGGAAGTTCAATAAGCTAAATAATGAACCATTTACATTATTTTCCTCAGGCCCCATGACTTGTGTCAATAGAACTCTTTAAAAAATTATAATGTAGACCTTGCAGTTTGAAATACAGAGTATGCATATTTATTTTAAAATGTTCCAAGGTGCAGCTCCTTTACAATGACTGGTGTGTATGTGTGTACATATATATATATATATATATATATATATATATATATATATATATATATATATATATATATATATATATATATATATATATATATATATAAATATACATACATACATACATATATATATATATATATATATATATATATATATATATAAATATACATACATATATATATATATATATATATATATATATATATATATATAAATATACATACATATATACACACACTTTATTTTTATTTTTTGGGCGATTAAAGAGTGAGACACATTGTGGACTCATCTGCATATGTCCATGTCCAGTATCTTAGAAAGCAAATGGGACATAGTATTAATTGAGATTTTGAGCTGGAAATATGTTTTTGAACCGTTTTTTACAGGCAAATATACCTACAAGTGTATTATTTTGCACAATGGAGGGCTGTTATCACTCTTGTCCACCATAGGCTTCAATACTTCACATTTTAATTTATGATAAACTTTAGGGGCATCAAAACCTACAGGTTATTTGCATAGACAAGCAGGTCTGAGATTTACAGCTGAAAATAAACAATTAGATAATAATGTAGCTTAAGCCAGGTGCAAATAAAAAATGGATGTAAAAGTGTACTGGAGTATTTCTATTTAAAAAAAAATATTCCCATTCAGATGTAAGATGGTAATGTACATCACATATAATCATATATATATATAGATGTCAGTGTTGTCACGTTTGCGATGTTGGTCTTGCAATGTTAAATAATTGCGGCCGACGCAGTTGCTGGGATGCAACGAGCTCCGATAAAGGCCCATAAAGTAGAGAGGGGGGGGGGGGGGAGGCCCGCAATGAGCGCCAAAGGCACTCACCGCAAGAGAGGCTCCAAACAGCTTCCAAGTTACGGGCTTGAGGGAAAAAAGGCCAACATTTTTTTTCCAACCCCGAAACTCGGAAGGCGTTGGGAGGGCGCCAAAAGATGCCAATTGAATAGAAGATTAGCTACAAACCTCATTTATGGACTCCCTGCCTCCTCCCGAGGCAGGGAGTCCATAAGTGAGGTTGAAGGCTAATTTGCTATTCAATTGGCGTCTCTTGGTGGCCTCGCAACGGGTGGCGAGTTCCGGCCTTGAAAAAAAATAGCGCCGGTAAACCTGTAAACATTTTTTCAAACCCACAAGGCTTGAAGCAATAGCAATTTATGATTCAAGGCTTGCAGGCGTGAAAAAAAGTTACAGAGGGGGAAGAGACAGAGGGGGAAGAGACAGAGGGGGAAGAGACAGAGGGGAAAGAGACAGAGGGGAAAGAGACAGAGGGGGAAGAGACAGAGGGGGAAGAGACAGAGGGGGAAGAGACAGAGGGGGAAGAGGGGGAGAGGGAAGAGGGGGAGAGGGGGGAGAGGGAGAGGGTGGAGAGGGGGAAGAGGGAGAGGGGGAAGAGGGAGAGAGGGGAGAAGGAGAGAGGGGAGAAGAGACAGAGGGGGAAGAGACAAAGGGAAAGGAGATAAGGGAGAGAAAAAACGCAGGGCAGGGAGAGGGGGAAAGAGACACAGGGGGTTACGGGCTTGTGAATGCCGTGGCCAGCAATGGCCAGCAAAGCTGTTCATTGCAAGGCCTGCAACGAGCGCCAAAGGCTCTATCGCGAGGCACGTCAAGTAGAGAGGGAGTAAGATGCGGTTTTGCGAAGGGCCTGCAAAGAGCAACAAAGCCGATCATCGCAAGGCCAGTAAAGTGTGGGGAAGGGGCATTGTGTAGCAGACAGCATTGCCAGGCTTCAAATTGTATTGCCATCTTTTTTGAAGGGCAAGTTGCTAGTTTATCTACAATTGGTTAAGCAAGGACAAAACTGTGAATAAAACTAGACTGACTAGACATATAGCATTCTAAAAAGTTATAATATATTTAGATATACAGTACACTGGACATGTCTAATAACGTAATATGTGTGAAAATGTGAACAAAACCAAATTATTGCAACCAAATATTTGAACACAAGTGGCAGTAAACTAATTACAATAGCTAACTGTTGGCTTATTTTCAGGTAGAGGAAATGTTATATCAACTGACCTCATCTGGGCTGGATGCTTGGTAGGTGCGATTTTCATCACTGAAGTCCTGATCTACTTCGGCATTCTCTGTTTCTCCATTTACTCCAGCACGAGATTCATACACAGGGGTCACATTGTGACATAAAGCAATCGCCTTCACTGCTTCATGGACACGACTGCTCACTGTCTTGCGTACCTTGGGTGCAGAGGACGGGGCTTTTCTTGAAGGTGTTGAGTTTGTATTATTATTACTGGTTTGGGACGGCAACTAAAATAAAAATCACAACACAGACATATAGCATGTTAACAATGAAAATCAGAAACATGATTACAAAAATCATAAAAGTAAATCTAGGTATTAATTGTTAACCATGGCATGTTGGGTCAGACAGGAGTACCTTCATGATGGCACCATGAAGCATCAAAAAGCAACATAAAGACTGTGATTATAACCAAGGTTTGTAATACTATGAGTTCAAATAAATAAATAAATAAACTCTGATCTAGGCATTTGCCAAATATTGTGACATTATAAGATTTACTCCTATAAAAGATGTGGCATTTTGTTACCTGCTATATAAAATAAACTATAAGCAAGTATTTAAAGAATATAAACATAAGCTAATATTTAAAGACTATTCATCCACACAGTAGCAAACTCTATGATAGACTGATTTTATAAAATATTGTTTAAAGGAACTCAAACACATTTTCCCATGAAATGAGAAAAAAAAATATAGGAAGCATATAGTAAAGAAGACAAAACACATTTTCATGCTGCACTTTGACCGTCAAAAAAAAAATGACCTATTGCTAGTTCCAACCCTAACATTTCTCATTTACCTTTACAATACCATGATGGCTTCATTAGAGCTGAGCACACATAGTGAAAGTCTGTCAATAGCCAGGTACATAAACTAATTGGAATACTAATATAATAATAAGAGACATTTTCTGAAAGTGCTTTTCCAAAGTGATTTAGAAATGGTATTATCCCATTTACAGAAAATTGTAAATAACCTGTGCTTAAAACAGACCTTTTTTTTTTAATTTTGCCATATACTTACACAAAAGTTATCAGAATGCCAATTCGACAGTAATTTAATATAGGGATGTCACCTTAATATCAGATATGTATGAATGGGATAAATGTCTATTTTGTAAATTATTTGACATTGTGATATTTTAGCATGATAGGCAAACACAGAGGGTACGCTTTAAATCATCTGTTTGTAGTGTTTTCCATATTGCTTTGACTAACAAAATCATTTCCACACTTGACAAAGTATCTATATTTATACAGGGCTTTGTATTTTCACTTATTCTGATCTTGCTTTCGGCTCTGTACTTATATTTCTGAGATGTCCTCTATCTCTGTCTCTCCCTCAGCATGGACAACTGAATGCTTACTTGCAAACTCCAACTTCTAGTGCTGGTTATTCAAATTGCTACCCCTTCTCTATCGATTTTTTTCTTCTATTTTCAGTGATTACCTTGCACTTCTAACCCCCCTAAATAAGTGCTATCTTCATCCAAACTCGATATCATTTTCACCCTCTGATACAACTGCTAAATATTAAGTGTGATTTTCTTATTACCAATTTCCCAAAAATAGAAGACAGGGTTTTCTACCGAAAGATATCATACTTGTTATAGTTTCTCCCTTTAATTTTTTTTTTTTTTACACGTTAACACAAAACCTTCATCCAAATTCAAGAACAAAAATATATAAATGTATATACATCAGTATGACTTCACCTATATGTATTCAATACTGTAGCATTATTCATTTAGTCATACAAAGCAACATTACCACATTTTTTATTAATCAAGATTGTGGAGTTTAGTGTTTAGTACAAATGGCAAGGGGACATAATATCCTACTGTTAGTGTCATGCAAGATCAACAATGGAGTATCATGAATCTAGGTCAGTGATAGGACATCTGCAGCCTGGGTGTCACATGCAGTCCTTGGGCATGCTCCTCACTTACCTAAAGCATGTATAACCAAAAAAAGTTTGATGATTAACTTGAAATTTCAAAGATGAAAATGATTTTCTTTCTGTTTCCTTCTTATGTTAAAACACTTAGAGGACCACAATTTACAATATGCTATTTTGATGAGCTATACTTATAAATGGGCAAATGCTTTTGAATTTTACGGATCATTGTTACACCCAATTATTATTTACCGGGGTACTAAGGATTACCATATTTCAGCTGCAATAGCTAGAAGTCTCTGAGCACTCAAAGTCTCATCCTATTTGTAAAAGCAGATAAGTAGAGACAATATGGTAACTTCCACTTCAGCATAACTGCATCTAACACTTAATAAAAGTCTGTATTTCTTTTATAAATACATGTTGTCCATTATCAATATCACATCTCTACATGGGCATATTTAGGTTTTATGCTGCCCTAGGCTATTCAGATTATAGTTTTAGATATAGAGCTCCTCCGCTGTTTATGCATATATATAGCATGTCAAAAAAGTGTCAAGTACGCTTACAGACACAAAATTGCATATACAAATATATTTCGAAGTACTGCACAGCATCTTCAGGCAGCCCGCTGCCTCCTGAAAATGTGCTGCCTTAGGCCTGGGCCTTGTGCTTAGGTAGAAACACACCTTGTAGGTTTATTTTATCTTTTTAATTAAATTGTTGTGTATCTTTTGCATCAGCACTACAAATAATGCATTTATTTTTAAGTACACTTTGGCAACACTACACATAACACAACTCCTTTTTGAAGTACGGTAAATAAAATGTATTCAGAGGATTATTAGGAACACTTTAAATTAAAATGTTAAGCAATGTTGTCCTATACTCCCACTCCAGCCATCAAACTGTGCTGTAAAGTTCAGAGGAGCGCAGGTTTGAAACCATGTGTTGACTAGATGCACTAAGCCACTGATCCGTGAACATGCTGCCCATCAAATTATAGTGCTGTCTAATAATGGGTTTAACTTTTCTGTTCATCTGCCGCTGCATTTCAGCTCCTGCCTTGAACCTCTGCATTTGCATTCTACAAACGCCGATGTCATTGCAGACGCAAATAAATTAAGCTGATTTACTCCTTCTGAATTATGTTATGTTTATTGATGCTTGTATAATTTAATTTCACACAGATTCCATTAAAGATTATGCTCTCTGTCACGGAATGCTTCCAGTGGGGAAATATAATCATGTTATAATAGATTTGTGTGTTGCATTACTGTAGATGTACAAGAGGCTTGTCTTTTTAATAATAAAACAGCATACAAACAAGGGATACAAATCAATGTCACCAAAGAGCTAACATCTAACTGGCTAGGTGACTAGCAGCATTTATTATCACAAATTGTAAACGCTCTGCATGCTTCTGGAGTCAGTTGTTTAATATATGTTTAATTAGCAGCTAAGTAAACACAATCTGCCTGCAATGTGTTGCCAGCCATTTTGACACAGATGGGGTTAAAAAGTTCTAATTTTAAATAGAAATTAATTAGACAACTCCAAGTAAACAAGTGAAAACATTGTCATTTTTATATCAAACTCATTAACAAAAATTGATATGGGAAAAATGAGTTTGATATATTACCCTTAGTTTAAGAACACCAATGTGTTTGCAGCAATATATACCAAACATACAAACAATATGGAAGTCATTAGTACTTGTGGCAAAAGAATATGGCCACATCATGAGTGGTAACATGGATGGATAGATAGATAGATAGATAGATACAGTGGGTGGGGGGAGTATTTGATCCCCTGCTGATTTTGAACGCTTGTCCACTGACAAAGAAATGATCAGTCTATAATTTTAATGGTAGGTGTATTTTAACAGTGACAGACAGAATAACAAAACAAAAAAACTAAGAACAATGCATGTCAGAAAAAGTTATAAATTGATTTGCAGGTCAATGAGTGAAATAAGTATTTGACCCCTTCGAATTAGTACTTTGTGGCAAAATCTTTGTTGGCAATCACAGAGGTCAGATGTTTCTTGTAGTTGGCCACTAGGTTTGCACACATCTCAGGAGGGATTTTCTCCCACTCCTCTTTGTAGATCCTCTCCAAGTTATTAAGGTTTTGAGGCGGATGCTTATGAAACTCGAACCTTCAGCTTCCTCCACAGATTTTCTATGGGATTAAGGTCTGGAGACTGGCTGGGCCACTCCAAGACCTTTATGTGCTTCTTCTTGAGCCACTCCTTTGTTGCCTTGGCTGTGTGTGTTGGGTCATTGTCATGCTGGAATACCCATTCACGACCCATTTTCAATGCCCTGGCTGAGGGAAGGAGGTTCTCACCCAAGATTTGACGGTACATGGCTCTGTCCATCGTCCCTTTGATGCAGTGCAGTTGTCCTGTCCCCTTAAAAGAAAAACACCCCCAAGGCATAATGTTTCCACCTCCATGTTTGACGGTGGGCATGGTGTTCTTGGGGTTATAGGCAGCATTCCTGCTCCTGCAAACACGGTGAGTTGAGGCCAAAGAGCTCGATTTTGATCTCATCTGACCACAATCACCCACTGAATCATTCAGATCTTCATTGGCAAACTTCAGACGGGCCTGTATATGTGCTTTCTTGAGCAGGGCGTCTGGAGGGTGCTGCAGGATTTCAGTCCTTCACAGCGTAGTGTGTTATCAATTGTTTTCTTTGTGACTATGGTCCCAGGTGCCTTGAGATCATTAACAATATTCTCCCGTTTAGTTCTGGGCTGATTCCTCACGGTTCTCATGATAATTGAAACTCCACAAGGTGAGATCTTGCATGGAGCACCAGACCAAGGGAGACTGGCAGTTATGTTGTGTTTCTTCCATTTGTGAATAATCGTACCAACTGTTGTCACCTTTTCACCAAGCTGCTTGGCGATGGTCTTGTAGCCCATTCCAGCCTTGTGTAGGTCTATAATCTTGTCCCTGACATCCTTGGACAGCTCTTTGGTCTTGGCCATCGTGGAGAGTTTGGAATCTGATTGATTGCTTTTGTGGACACATGTCTTTTATACAGGCAATAAGCTGAGATTAGGAGCACTCCCTTTAAGAGAGTGCTCCTAAGCTCAGCTCGTTACCTGTATAATAGACACCTGGGAGCCAGAAATATTGCTGATTGATAGGGGATCAAATACTTATTTCACTCCCTGACCTGCAAATCAGTTTGTAACTTTTTATGACATGCATTTTTCTTTTCTTTCTTTTGCCATTCGGTCTCTCACTGTTAAAATACACCTACCATTAAAATGATACACTGGTCATTTCTTTGTCATTGGACAAACGTTCAAAATCAGCAGGGGATCAAATACTCTCCCCCCCCCCCCGCCACTGTAGATAGACAGACAGTGTTTCAGTTTATTGGCTTACAATAAATATAAAAGATAAAATATTTATAATAATTTTAGAGCACCAATATCACATATTATAGTTGTGGTATTGCGAGTTGTCGTCACGCAATGCTAAAAATGATGGGCTTGCGCATGCGCAATTAGCGCCAAAGACGATCATTGGGCGCCTTGCGATGAGCACCATAGGCCCTCATCGCGAGTTCTGCAGGACTTAGGCTGCAATGAGCACCAAAGGCTCTCATTGCAGGGCTTGCGATGAGTCCCGTAGGACTTAGGCGCTCATCTTGAGGCCAACACAGGGGTCCCTCTATGTGTCATCTGTCCCGTCATGCCCGTTATTTGCCCGATTACAGGCACATATAGCGATGGCTGCGATCGGTGCCAAAGCACATAGCAATTTGTCGCTGATCGTGAGGCACACAACACTTTCAGTAAATTACAACTTTAACAGACGAAAATATTTCAACCAGGTAACTCGAAAGCCCCCAAAAAATGCCAAATAATTGAAAAAATTAACTTTAACACACTCAGCACAGAGGGCGAGGTTGCAAGCTAATTTTAGGTTTAATTTGCATTTTTCAAAGATCGAAAATCAACTAAGCGAGAAAAAAATGGCGGTTGAAAAAAACTTAAATTTTATTAAACAGTGTGAAAATGAGGCCAGAGCCAGTAACACTTACCCAGGCGCTCAGCTAATTGCACAAAAGTGGAGGGTTGTACTACGTCTGCAATGAGCGCTCGTCATGAGGCCTATAAACTACACAGGGGGAGAGGCTCGCAAGGAGCGCAGAAGGCGATCATTGCAAAACACGAAAGTTGTGGGTTGCCAAGGCCTGCAATGAGCGGCCTTTGGCCCGTAAAAGAACTTGAGAACATTTTTAAAACAAATTTGTATGTAAATCAGATCCCTAATGAATAATAATAACAACAATACTATAATGGCTCATATGTGGTAGTAATAATAACACAGTATAACACTACTACCAATAATAATTATAATACCCCTGTACTGTAATAATAAGTTACAGAAACTATTGTGCTCTTTCTTTTAATTCAAACTAGCAGAACATAAAAACAAACTCATACAAAAAGCCTTGGGAGCCTGTTCTTAAGTATGGGTCGTCTCTAACCCGGGGACTACCTGTATTTGGTTTTAATTGTGTGAGTGCAATTCTGTATGAGTGTCATAGTGAATAAATTATATTTTATACAAACTGATATATAAAGTGTACAAGGTTGACAGTGACAGTCATACCTTCATAGCTGAACACCTTCACAGTAGCACATGACAAAATAGAGCTAGCTTAGGATAAAGCAGTGAAGGTGATGCTAGACACAGAAAAGGCTCTTATTGCTGGTCCCCGCAGCAGATTGTCTTTTGTAAAAACTGCCTCAGCAGAGCTCTATTCAGGCCACATAAAGTAACTGATTTCCGGTGTGCCCAAGCCTCAATGCTTATTGTAGAATGGTATCAAGACCTATACAAACAACAATTAATAATGCCGAACAGACACTCCTTCATGAATTTTAAACATTATTTCTATTGGTGCACAGAGGTTTTGGGAAGTCCATGTCCCTTTAATTTTATGCATGAAAAGCAGTGTTTGAATACTGTACAAATTATGTTCCATAAATGTATTTCCATACAAGCATTTCACATTTTTTTTAATGTAAAGGACCACAAAAGTCATCACATGTGCTCTGCACCATCATTTAGAGGGTGACATTTTTTTACATTTTTTAAATTGATCAAGAATTAACTGCGATATTGTCCTATTAGTTTAGTCCTTGAAGTCATCCCACAATAATCTGCATAAATAATGAAGCTGGAGACTAACTGTCACACATTGTATTATAGATACACAGTATTTAGGAGCAGAATGTGGTGGTGCAGTGGTAAGTAGTTTGCCTTAAAGATCTTTTTTTTCATTGGTAAGTCATGGGTTTGATTCCCCTGCCTTTCACTTTTTTTTGTTTACCTATATATCAATCATATAAGTGCTTATAGAATGGAATCCACTGGTTTAGGACCAACAACTTGCTAATGAAACAATTTTATGAAACCACACACTGCTCTAAAACGGGAGTATAAAAGTTAAACAGATTTAATTACATACACAGTATATAAAAATGTATTTTTATTTGGAATTGAACCCAGGACTTGCTCTACTACAGACAGCAACATAAGCTCAGTTCCACAAGCTTTAGTGCTACTCAAGCTGCTACATCTCATTCTAATTAACATTCCTTATGTTCCGTGCAGTGCTCATTCCTGACTTCAGTTGATTATAATGCCATGAAATCAGCATCAATTTTAAAAATAAAACACTTTTTCCAAATGCTTTTTCACCCTCTATCTAATGGTGCAGAGTACAAATGGAGGATTTTTGTAGGCCTTTCAATTTTAATTTTAGCAGTTTTACCTAGAACTGTATGATTGTCAACTGTATTAATTAAGTATTAGAGGTATAGTCTTAACAATGATCACAATATATTACATGGAAGGATCTAAGGATATATAGAGCTGCATTTGTACTGATTCTTCCTTCTATGCAACTACTTGCTTTTTCTACAGCTCTGCTGACGAAACGTGAGTTGAGGTTTCTGCGTCTTTTGAGGACGCGTCTTTTACTTCCACATTGCCAGAGTTGTAGGCTCCGGATCGGGGAGTGAGCATAAACACGGACACAACTCCATTTGTCGACAAACTTAAGTAAACAGTGTGCTTTTCATACAAAGTCCTACTATGCCAGGAGGTAGGATTGATTTCTAACTCCTAACATTTTTGATACAGGTATATAAATGTACTAGAATTTACTTCTAGACTAATAGGCCTGTAAGCCATGTATTGCATGGTCCATAACACAGGTACATATGTTATAAGTGACAAACAAGAAACCGGGTGTTTTCCGTTTTTTTGCTGCACTCCCTGCTTGGGAGACAGGCACTGGCTGCTCTATTTGTACGCTGATTTTATGTTCTAATATGAATAAAAGTTATATTTTAACAGACACTATGTAACCAATAAGATCAGTATACATTTAAAGAAACAGAAAAACTCCACATTTTCAAAATGATGGGCTATCCTCCACCATTTTCAGTCATGCACTGAACACCACACTTAATTTCTTCTTTATTACTACCATTCATTAAAATGGCTTACCTGTGAGTAGGAGCTTGCTACATGGTTCTGGATTTCATCCATTGTGTCAGTGCCATAAGACACAGTGCCAAGGTGAAGACGTTTAAAAACCATTTCATTCTGAGTGAGCGTTCCTGAAACAGATAGATTATAAAACCAAATAATTATAAAGGCTCATTTTCAATGAGAAACAAAATGAAGTAGCTTTTCTTAAAAGCATGTTGAAATACTTTTTGAATTTTTGAAATAAGTTCTTTTTTCACAGAGAAGTTTATATTATAATAATATTATATCTCTGTTTACATGAGACTCTGACATCACCGTAGACAGACCCACCACAGCAGCTCTGTGCAGAGAGCATAAGAAGAAGGAGAGTTAACCCATCACAAATTCATTGAGCAGAGAAATGACTGCTGGAATCAACTAAAAATGACAATTGGGAGTTAACATTTCCTGCTGCATTTCTGAACATCCGGGAAAAACTATAAATCTTTGTGTTTGTAAAAAGACCTAAGACTTTTTTTAGGTGTTATTGGTGTAATTAAAAAAATTATAATTTTAAAATATAATCATGTGCTCTTTCACACCATGAAGAGCACTTTTAGTGAGGTAAATGGCCCTTTAATGTGATTGGCTCTACAATCACTCAGCCAAGTCCTATACTCTGCACACCTATGGGATATACGCAATCTCAGCTGAGACTTACAAGTTCTAGAAATTTGTCAGACAATTCAGTTGGAGTGAAGCTCAGTTTACACATTTTTAAAGTGATGTGGCTTTAATCTTTTTTTTGCATGAAACCCTGTTCTAAATGTTACAATATCTGGCAAATACAGACTCTTTGTCTAATTTCTCCCTGGATGTGCTCTGATTTTTTTTCCATGAAATTCTTTATCAAAGAACACAATGCCAGAATACCACCAGAGAACAATTAGCAGTAGAAAAAAGTCACAGGCCAAGCTTTGTGAGAGGATCAGTAGGACTCAGTGACAGGTAAAATGATTATGTTGAATATATATTCAAAGTATAAAATAGCATTTTTTAAACAATATTCCATAAAGTACCAGATATTACCAATAGATAAATATTTGCCAATAGATAATTATCCCAACTTTGGATGATGTAACTTTTTATCATTGTTATAAACAGTGTATCCTTTGCAGGGCTCAATGATCAATAAAAACAAAACTTTGGCAATTTTTAAAACCTGCTCACTTATACTGATATGCGATATTCACGTTGCTTTAATTCCAAAAGTACAAATATCAAGGAATCACAAGTAGAGTATTGCTTGAGACTTGATAAAGAGAGGTTAAACCTCTCGAAATTTCGTCATTATAAATAGGACGTTTGTAAGTATTGCTTGAGCCTTGATAGAGAGAGATTAAAATAAGACGTTTGTCCAATATCAATGGTATCAAATTATATTGCAATACTCATTATCAATATATATATATATATATATATATATATATATATATATATATATATATATATATTACTAGATTACTGGAAATTAACAGCTGCTTCACTCTTCAATATATATATCTATATAGCATTTTTTCCCAGAAGAGATTGAAAGTGCTTTGAGAGAGATATTTGAAACTTATTGAAAGAACATGCACTATAGAAATGCAGAATTTGACAGAAGAGCAACCTGGCCCATTGATTCCATGGTCCTATTCATTTAACACCGGAAATCATGACTTTACAGGTGTAAATATTTATTTTTCAACTATAGAGAAATATTTTTACACTGTAACAGATTATTAATAAATCATATTTTTGTATATTGAACTCACAGACAATGGCGCATTTTTTAGTTTAATAAATATGGACAGTATAATATAAAGCAAGATTTTAATAACGTTTGTACCCCTTTTTTTACTACAGAAAAAGCTTAAATGTCATATTCTGTTAGAGGCTAATATTATTTTCTATCATTTTTATAGTGAAATCTCAGATTGTTTATGCCTGTATGTTAGAGCAACATTTTGCTTGATTATACTTGCATTATCCCCTATATTTATATTAGTTACTGTGCCTTAACTGCTTGGATTTTTTTTCTCTAAATATCTGCTAGTCTGACGTACACAGAAAGAAATGTGATCATCAAGAAGAGAAGATTATTAGATGGTGATTTAACTGGCTGGAGAGACGTACACATACCAACTGAACAGAAAGGAAAATACTTTACCCCTACAGTATGCAAGTACAGACATTTGTGCTTTACTTTCTATTAGTGGTCTATTGTTAGTCTATTAGTGGTCAATAACCAGTAACAAGGTGGGAAACTTTTACCCAAATGCCTTTTTCCTTGGCTATTATTATTTGGTTTGTCTACAAGGTACTGTATACATAATCTTAAATTCATTTTTCCCGGTGCGGTAATTTATATATTTTTTTATACTTCACAAAAAATGTATAAAAGTGTTAAATAAAGCAAATGTTCTACAAAATGGCCATCCAAATAAAATGCATAACACAACACTAGTGTAAAAAGTACAGATTAAAAAAAAAATGTTAACAAATGTGTTAAACAGCTTTAGATGCGTGTCATTGAACTACTATCTATTTTAAGAAAGGAGATCTTTAAACATGTCACTTTCAATAGTTAAATCTATTCTTCTGGGACTGTACACGGAGTGTCTTTAATTCTTCTAAACAAGTCTTATAGTCTAACAGAAGCAGCAAGTACATTGCAAAGAGCAATGTGTGGGTTCTGACTGTATGTGCTAAAAAACCGCAGCTGGCACCATAAAACATGAAATGACACCACCAATCTTAATTAAAGCACTGAAATGCAACCATACACATAAGTTACCCATTAGGGACGGGCTGCCCCTTGCTTCTTCTGAGCGTGTCCGCTGTTAGCAGAGTGCTTGAAGCAAATCACTGAACATTAGTCTTTTTTGCACCCTCACTGCATATTTTTCAGTTCTCTGATACTGAATAGGAAAGAAGAAATGTCTTTTACACTCTTCCCTGCAATAAAAGCACTTTTTACTCATTGTAAATTAGAGTATTAAAAGTAAAAAATTAAAATATTTGCCCCCACAACCAAAAAAAAAGTTTAATATTTTTACTCATATTTTGTTGTCCATTTGCTCATCTTTAGGTGTAATACATGTTAAACTATCTCTTCCTGGGTGTGAATCTCTTGCACAATTTACCTGAGTAGTTGGGGAGTTCTGCTTTGTTTTAGGAAAAGGTGATAAAGAATTCAAGGGGGCGTGACTGCAGTGGCTATTTGCACTGTCCTGAACTAAAGCAGTGCTTCCCACCGCCATAGGAAAACAAAATGACACACTAATAAAGTAACTAGATAGCAAACTATATTGATAAATATTAGAGATAACAACAAAACAGAATTATAAAAAAATGAAAAAAAAAAACTAGGAGTAAGATGGTCAGAGGATAAATGGTTTGGAGGATTTATTGTAAAAAAAAAAAATCTCAATTTGTTTCATATAGATAATATTATTTTAAATTAGTTCAGAAATGGTATTGTGTTCCTACGAAGATTAAAACAATTGATGCTAAAAAGTCAGACCATTGTTGGAGAGGGTGTAAAGCAAAGGGCATGACCAAAATAATTATACTAAAGGCAATATTGTTTCACATATTTGAAGGTAATATTCCATTACCTAAGAAATTACTAATTTCTCACGGTTTGTTAGTAGCTAAATGGCTTATGATTAAGAGATGGGACCAGAAATGTTTACCGACTTGGGAGGAAGTCATCCACATTCTGAATAGAAATAAAGAATTAAAAGTAGGGAGAACTTTTTTTTAGATTCCCCCCTCTATAACACATCCTTGAAATGGCAACTTTGGGGTATATATGTGAAAGAGTTATAGACATATAGGGCCTCATTCTATTAGCGGCCGCAGCCGTTGCGGGGCCGCAAGGACCGGCCGCAAGCTATTCTGCTATTCTATTCCCTTACGGCCGGAGGCTCCGGCAGGCTTGCGGCCGGTGCCTTGCTATCTCTTGCGGCCGCTCGCGCCGGAGGAAAGCCTTTGATCTTAAACGGCCGCAAGAGATTTGCAGGAAAAAGGTCTCGCTAGCACCAATTAAGCACATAAAATAGCTCAAATAAAGCCATCCTGCACTTTGAGAAGACTATAAAGGGATTTTAGGTGTTAGAAAAAATAGCACATAATTATCCTGTACTCAAATCCGTAAAATATTTAATTTTTAATATCCGTAAAATATCCATGTAAAAAGTCCAGAGTGCTTGGAGCACCTCAGACACACCCACGCCGCAGCCGGAAAATAAACAGTTAATTTGAACTCGGGTTTGGGCTGATGTGCAAGCTTGAGAGTGGGTTACTTTTAATCCTCATGTCCCCCAATATGATCCCTAGCATTTACAGAGCTGTACAGTGCAGGCTTGAATTTATTTTTCAGTTTTTATATTTCACAGATTACGGCCGGTTCCAAGATATGCGGCCGGCCGTAAGATGAGATCCTTGCGGGGCCGTATAATAGAATCGCGAGTTAACTGAACCCCCCGCAAGGAATCGCAGCCTTACGGCCGATTTACGGCCGATAATAGAATGAGGCCCATAGAGTTTGAAAATATATGGTCTCTAATAAGAAATATGTGGAGAATGTATTGTTTTATGTCAGATGTATTTCATTGGATGATTACTTTATATGATGTGTGATATTGTTTTGTATGATTGCAGTACTATTTTGGTGTATTTATTAAATTGATTAAAATGTAAAAAAAAAAAAAAAAGAAACACTATGAGAAAAAAAAATGAAACAGGCAGACAATGAAATGACCACATTACAATAATTACTCTACATTCTGATTGAAAGAGAGTTTTTTTTTTATTGGTTTTATTTATAACTTGTATTCTTCATCAGAAAAGGTGATCAAGTTCTTCAGTACTTTGCTGATAAAATAGCTATATTCCAATTTAACACTATATTCTCACATTCATGCAGAGCTGAACTAACCTCATAATACATTCGTAAGTGAAACCAGTTTAGATTTAAAAGATCACCCTCAAGGTCCACTTTAGGATTTTTGAATTCTTTACAGCATTGTGCATTAAACAATGGTATTATCAAATGAAACCAGTGGGAAGATTAAAGTTCTCCCAACAGATTAAGTACAAATTATCTGTCCTCCTGTTTCAGCATCATTTGTTCATTTATCACATAACGTCTAGTATTTCTGGTCAGTGTCAATATGCTCTGCATCTTGCAGTTAACAGATGTCTTCTCTTGTCGAATGAATTACTTTAAGTCTCACGCACTGCTGGCCGCAGATGTGTCACTATAGCAACATCATTAATTTCAGATCTTACCGGAAACATGCACTCCAATCAAACCTAATTATACCACGTTGCTTTCTTGTCCCACAATAAGGAAACTATAATGCAATTATTGGGATACTTCATTTTCCATTCTGCGGTGGCAAATGAGAGAACCACTGTGATGGACGCTTCATGTCAAAAAGCTTATTGATGGAGCACATTCCCAATTTACAATCATACAAAGGACTACCTTGCAATTATATTAGCAATGTAATGCTCTTTAGACTCAACTAATTCTTAATCATTTGGGCTGTAGACTGCAAACCTGGATTTTTCTTTCCAACTGATTTTCAATTTTCTTTCTTTGTGCACAAAAGGTAAAGGAATATTCAATTTATTAGTCCTTTGATACAACTTAGCTCACATTTCAAACTTTATGAGTGGAATTTATTAGTGGTTCTTAATCCTCGTCTAAGATGAGGCAGTAGACAATATATTATGTACCACAGACATATAGATAAAATGTGTTCTTCAGCATCACAAGGTTCTGCTTATGCTTTCACAATGTGCATCAATATGTCATCACTGTTGTGGATAAAATGGATGCAATGTTAATGAGCTAATGTGGTGTGACATGCCAGTATGCCTTTTGTCATTTGATACAGGGCAACTTATATTAAAGCATAACTACAAAATCAACGGGCTTGTGTACTTCAATGAAGCTGTGAGCTATACCATATAGGGACACCCAAGATGGGGCAGGTCATAGAAGACAAGTCAGACAACTCAGGGTCCACTGTAGAAGAAACTGGCGACCCACCCCAGTATCTTTGCCATGAAAAACGTATATATTTTTTATCACAAGATGTGCCTGGCGTGATGCGGTCCATGGGGTCACAGAGAGTCGGACACAACTGAAGGACTGAACAACAACAAAATCATGCACATGGCTTCTAAACATGCAATAAAGGAGCTGTGTGAATGCTTTTTTTTTACCTTCCAATTGTTGAAATGCTAACTAAGGTTTAAAGGGACAGGCAATTCATCAGCATTGCCCTACACCAGACATATTACTGAAAAACAGTGATTTGTTTTCCATCAATGCGCATTTCACTATTTGATAAGAGTTTTTATATCAGTCATTTCATTCTTAAGCTGTTCTTACTAAGGCTGTGTAGAGCATTCTTCACTCAAAAATGTACAAGCATCTTGCAAATGGCAATGAACTCTCTATAATGCAATACATACATTTAAATGTATTTCTTTGGACATTCAAATCTTAAGGGAAAATGTACAATGATGACAATATAGAAGCATTTAGAGGAAACTTGTAATGTATGGTCCCTTCAGTAACTAAGTATTTGTCCTATCAAGCTCAAAAAAACAAGAGCAGCAATTTGGCTCCCGCTGACTCAAGGTAAATAAGAGTGCTGTAAAAGCTATCACTTCAGCTTTTAAAAACAATTATAACAGAGTAAAAAGAGAAACACATGAGAAAAAACCTTTTGCACATGTTCTACTTGCTTCTGTTTGCTCCGCATGATGGTGCAGGATGTGTTTTAATGATATCAGCGGCCCTTTAACATCATGCAACTTATGTGTTAAATACCATCCTCTGCCAAATCAAGAACATTTTAATGATCCCTATTTAATGGAAACAATTAAATCTGCTTAATCACTCACCCCCTTTTAAAAGAGAATCAGAAAAGTAATCAAATATATTTTTAGAAAACAACGTTTTATTGTCACGTACCAAATTCTAATCTCAATTTACAATGCTATAATAAATTCACAAGATATTTTGACTATGCTTAATCAATAAACAGATACTTTTACCACACAGAATTCAAGGTTAATGCAGGAATTGTTTCTTACAAACAAGCAAAGCACCATTATTCAATATCTAAAGAGCATAAACTAATTTTCACATATTAAACCAATTTTACTTTGATCCTTCATCTCTCATATATTTTACTGTACCAGAACAAAATAGAATATATTATGCTCTATCTAAATATGTAGTAGTTATTAAAGATGAAGAACAATATAGACCTCATTGCAGATCTACAATTGACATAGTCAGAAATGTAAAAAATTGAAGTCGATCACAAAGGTCCAATAATTGTTAAAATAATTAAGTTATAATGGATTTGTACAGGTACACTGGGGAACAGTTAGTGCATTGGGAAATCTACAAGATGGACACAGGTACATAAATCGCACTCGGTTTGTGAAATAGCCTCTGCAACTAAATAATGCAATGCTTAGGCTGCTAGAGTGCAAGAAGTTCTTAAATACCTAACCTTAGAAATAATGATGTACATTAATAATGTAATGCAGTAACCCTGATATAGAAGATTACCTTAAACAATTCAAAAGTGCTTTATATTTCATATATTTTTTAACTTGCACTGTGATTACAGTTTTCCCTCACAGTATTTTGAAAAAGGGGACAACAACTCCTCTAGCAGAAGAAAACTCTGATTTAAGGCTGGAAAGTAACAAACAAACTAAATTTTAATATCACTGTTATGAATGATTTATAGGTTTATGATTAAAGATGAATGCTGGGTTTCTGCATTTGAAAGGGGGGACTAGCTATTATGATTGACTTATGGGGGTAAGGATGGGGGACCCCTGACCACCACCAGCAAGGGCCTGTATGGCCCAAGAGCAAACTGTCACCACTCTGAACTCAAGGAATACTTTGTTATGACTGTAATGGCCTGTATAATGTTAGGCCTCAGGGTCTGATCCGGTACACCTGGTCCCCAAGGAGCATGGCCTGTGAATATTCAGGCTTAATAAGAATTGTTTATACAATGCTTAGTGTTCAGGTTGTGGTTATTACATGACACTTTTTCAAAGTACCATTTAACAAGTAATGCTATAATGTTTAGAATAGTGATTTGATTAATAAGGTGGTATGGGGTAATTTTAGTAATAAAGGGGAAGTTCGCAACTAGAGATGGGGATTTGGCTATAGAACTGGGGGATGGTGTTTTGTGATATCTGTAAAATATATATAAAGAAAAAATAAAGATCAGTCTGCTTTGTACTACTCAGTGGTACTTGTGCTCTTCTTATGTCCTAAGAAACAGGATCTGATAGTGCCTGTAATTGATCTGGATTAATTGCTGAGATTGAACACAAAAGTCACAACCCAGAGAGAGAAAATTGGGGTGTGCGTGGTTCCATCAAGTATGGGGTTGTAATAATAACTACTGAGTGTACAACATTTATGTAGAACACTGTTATTCATGACAGGCTATGGTTAAAGTAAAGTATTGAGCAATATCATTACTTGAGTGAAACCTACACCCTGGGCTATATTAATTAGTGTGAGGATTTCTCGTTTGTGATGTGAAACCTCACCAGTTAAATACATATCTAAGTTTCCTGAGTTATGAGTGCATCTGAAAGAGGATAATTAATAGTGTATGAAAACATTTTTTTGCATGAAAAAAATACCAAAATAAACATTAAAGCTCCTACCTTGAAGTTAGCAAAATGTCTTCTAATTATTGACAGTTGAAAATTAAGGTTAATACCCCCTCCAAACCCAGGCTAAATTAGCATTAATTTCATAATTTGTTTTGGCCAGTCAGGTTAGCTGAAACATTTTATTTAAAAACTGGGGTTCCTGTTTGTGCTGCAAAGAAGCCTGTAATATGTAGTGTGGCACTATGTTAGGTGCTATGGCAGCAGCACACCCCAGACAGGAATCAACAGGGAATCATATCCCAGCAGTGACTTGGGGGCTGACATCAGTGCTCTCCTATTGGCTGAGGAAAAAACAGCAGGTGTATAATGGGTTAAATGCGGATTGGGTGGGGATCAAGGGCCTGTGTAGACCCCCTTCTGGGGGTGTCAACATAATCATTAGAGGGATTTTTAGATATTAATACAATAACATGTTTTATGAGATGTGCTGCATACATAAAGGCAGTTTTTTGCCTATGGAGTGCAGAAATTAATATTAATCCATGAAACCTGGATATGCCTTTAATGTTATTCAATTGAGACTATTCAGGAATGCCAAGAATGAAACTTGTAATGGACTTATGTTACACATTTTCTCAATTTAACCAAGATGACCACTTTTTAAGTCAATGAGTGATTCTCAAGCATGTTTGTCAGCTTTTATAGCAAGGCTGTTTCTTCAATTCTATTAAGTATTTGATGTCACGACAGACCTGGTGATTTCCATTTAGAAGCTATATGAAGTTTGGTTATGCCAAATAGAGTATCTTTTTCCAGCCGATCTTACGTTTTTTTTTTTTTGTTTTTTTTTATGCCGAATAAGCACAATATTTTTTCAAGGTTTTTACAGATTTGCGTAGTCTATGTGGAACTAGATACATTCTATGCAAATCGTTGAGGTTAGATTTTAGTAAAAAGTAATTGTTTGTGCTGTGGCCAATAAGTTTCAACCATTTAGCATAGTCTCTTTGTTCATTTTCTACATTCAGTTCCTTTTCCCAGATTTGTTTTAATGTATCTAGTTGGTCTTAACAGAGGGTGTCCAAGGCTATTTGTTGTTGTTTAGTCGTTCAGTCATGTTTGATTTTCCATGACCGTATGGACTGCAATACACAAGCACATCTGTCAGCCACTGCCCTTATAAGCTCCATCAAGCTCATGTCCGTTGCTTCAATGACCTCTTCTATCCACCTCCACCCCTCCTGTCCTCTTCTTTGTGTGCCTTCAATCTCTCCCAGCATCAGAATGTTTTCTAAGGAAACCCATGTTCTCATGATATAGCCCAAATATTTGAGCTTTAGCCTCATGATCTTCCCTTCCAGTTAACAGTTTGTCTTGCTTTCCTGTTTTCTCCAGCACGACAATTCAAAGGCATCAATTCAACAACACTCCACCTTCTTTATTGTCCAGCTCTCAACATTCATATATTACTAATGGGAATATTATAGGTTTTACTATGCAGACCTTTGTCGATATTGTGATATCTTTACTTTTTACTAGCTTGTCCAAGCTTGCCATAACTTTTCTCCCCAGAAGCAAGGATCTTTTAACTTCATGGCTTCAGTCACCATCTGAAGAGATCTTGGACCCCAGGAAAATACAATCTGTCAATGCCTCCACTTCTTCCCCGTCTACAAGCACTATGTACATTCGATTTTAAGTAAAAAAAAAACAGGGCCCTCCATTCTTTATAAGGTTTTTGCCATGTACTTAACCCCTGTACAGCGCTACAGAATATGTTGGCATGTTACAAATAAAGATAATAATAATCTATATGCCAGGAACTGAGATTGGGGTTCACCATGATCTTCGTCTTTTTAAGGTTGAACAGGAGGCCAGTTTTTGCACGCTCTTAGTTCATCCTCATCAATAGGCCCTTTGGTTCCTCCCCATTTTAAGCCATCAGAGTAGTATCATCTGAGTATGTTGAGATTTCCCCCAGCAATATTGATTCCGGCTTTGGATTCATCCAGCCCGACCTTACACATGATGTCTTCCTTGTATCAGTTGAATAAATGAGGTAACAATATACAACCTTGCTGCAGTCCTTTTCCCGATCTTGAACCATTCTGTTCTATGTTCGGTTCTAAATGGGGCTTATTGGTCCACATACAAATTGCTCAGGATGCAAATTCTCTTTATGAACTTGTCACATTTTGTTGTGATCCACATAGTAAAAGACTTTAGATTAGTCTGTGAAGCAGAAGTAAATGTTTTTCTGGAACTCTCTTGCTTTCTCTATTATCCATCGGACATTGGCAATTGATTTATTGTGCCTCTTCCTCTGCAGAACCCGGTCTGCACATTAGTAGTTCTAGGTCCACATATTTTTGGAGCTGACGTTGTAGGATCTCAAGCATTACTGGCATGTGAAATGAGTGTAATTGTTTGATAATCGGAGCACTCTTTGGAACTACCTTGTTTGGGACTGGGATGTATGTAGACTGACCTTTTCCAGTCTGTTGGCCATCTCACTCTAATTCAATTCCATTTTTTGTTAAATCTTTGTTACAAGAATACTAATATGGTATTATTGGTCTGTCTGGGTACAGGTCCACACAGGGTTTTATGTAGTGTGTCATTAGTGTATATATTAGGACTTACATCTGTGTGGTTCGGGAGGCTTGAAAAGGGGCATAAGTAGGGGCCGATATGCTGCCTCTTTATTAAAGAGTTATTCACGAGGTAGCCACATTAGATCTTGAATATTTTTTCAGGGAAGCATTTGATTTTCAAATTGATTGAGGAAAGTATGATTACTATGAGTACTACTAACATGATTTTACTATGTGTATACATGATTTTCCTATTTGCCCTAGGAAGCAAGGGTCTCCATATGTAGTCTATCAAACTACATGTGTTTATTCAGTATTTGGAGGGTCCGAAAGCAGCACAGTATTTTGGGGGAGGAGATCAATTTTAACCGCGGTTATTCACCCAAGAAACAGTAAATTATATGGCTGCCATCTGTGTAGAATGTTATCTAGTCTGGTTATGGTAAAAGGGTAGCTTACCTGATATAGTTCCTCCGCCCTGGCTGGTATTTTCATTATTAATGGAATATTTAACACATGTAAGGTGCCATTAGAAGAGAAAATGTATTTGTATCAGTTTAAGCACCACGGGAGGTATTGTTAGATTAATGGCTTCCAAATTGTCTGCATTGATTTTTAGTCCTGACAGATATGCAAAGGTTGTCAGAAGCTCAAATAGGTTAGGTAATGTAGTTAGTGATTTGGTGATGGCCATGACATTATTGGCAAATAAGCAAACCTTGAGTGCGGCCTACCACCAAGCCACTTATATCCTGGGCTATCTGATTGTAGCTATCAATAGTTCCATGGCTACTGCAAAAAGTGCAGATGAAATTGGGCATCCCTCTCTGGTTCCCATCTATGTGGTGTCCTGGTAACTTGACTAAGGTTCTTGGGTTAGTGTTAAGAGTTTGAGTAGCATTCAGGAATGACCTGTTGATGCTTGCGTGTTGCAGCATCTCAAGTTTCTACAAGGCTAAGTCTAACAGGCATGATAGTATATTAGAAGTTTTGCACAGTGCATATGTTTCAGGATTTTGCCAATATTATCTAGATCCTACCTCCATAGGATGACCAACACCTGAACTGGCTGGCTTAGTGATAGGAAAAGGTGATAAGTCTCTTAACCAATATCTTGGTGAATATTTTTATGTCAACATTCATTAAAGAGATTGACTGAAAATGTCTAGCATTCAACATACCCCTCCCTTGTTTGGGGATCACTGTCATGTCAGCCAGTGTGAGTTCTGTTGGAATTGGATCATCAGCCAGGATGGAGAATAATAGCATTTGTAAGTGTGGGGATATTGCATCAACACACTGTTTATATTATACAGTGGTAAATCCATCAGGAAGGTTTTTTTAAACACAGAATGAGTTATCTATATAGTCACTAAAATATATTTTCCATAGCTTTCCATACTCTTTTTGCTAAATTAATTGTATAGTAAACAGCAAGACAAGACCTGCAACTTCACTATCATATAATAACATAATCATAGCAAAGCGGCAACTTGTCTTATGCCCTGAGAAGAAATATTTGATCTTTACATATGGTTTATTTTGTAATGCAAATCACATTCTTCCTATAGTTTGTATTTTTTTAAAGAGTGTTATTCACATAAGGAAGGAACATAGGAAATATGCATTAGCCCAGTGAACTTCTTTACTATTTAATGTTGTAGAGTAAGTAAAAAGTACATCTGTGTTCACATTTGAATGTTTAAAGCAAGTTAAAAAAACTGCTTCCAGCTCAGGGTTCCGAGAAAAACAGTTATTACACTGCATTCTGGGAAGTTGAGCTGGGACACACAAATGTGGCCACAAATGCCTCGCTCTTCATTCCGTAGCCATTGTCAAACATGGCTTCCTTTAAGCTTATGCATGCTGTATTACACAGCTTTAATGCAAAGCCAAGGTTGGAATAAACACAGGCTGAGTATCCAATCTATGTACAGCTGTTTCAAGCTTGCTGGCTATCATCAGCATGGAGCGGGATCTCAGTCTCGGTTGTGGACCTTATGAGTAGGTAGTTCACCGCAGCAATCATTTATAATATGGTGGGCAAAAGAGCGGTAGAAGCCCTCCACCGTACAGTAGTACAGTAAGTAAATAGTACATCTGTGTTCACATCTGAATGTCTAAAGCAAGTTAAAAAAACCTGCTTCCAGCTCAGAGTTCTGAGTTTTAATGTTTATACAGGATATTTATCATAAAGGGAATAGATACTTGTATACTAAAATAATGTCAAGCTTCACTCCCTTTCACAGACCTTAAAGGTATAAGGAACACATTTCTTTTTTCCTACATTTAAAAGAGCATAGTTTTAACATTATCAAAGTTGATGTTTTGCATTTTTTTTTTTTTTAAGTAAAACCGATTTAAACTTACCGTAATTTAAAATTATCAGGAAGTTTACAGAGCATACATATGTATGCTTTAGATTTCATTTGCAGACAAATATGACTCAGATATCTGCATTACTGATCATTGGCTGATGGGGCAAATTCTCAGATCATTTAAACATTTTAATCTTTTTTTCTGCTTTGAGAACAACACTTGAAGAAGAAGAAGAAAAAAAAACTAGCAGTACATTATCAAGTACCATATGTAAGATGCAACAAGAAAACACACTTTCAGTGTCCCTTTAATATAATGCAGAAAACTTAGTGAATAGAGGGATTAGAAGCAAGACTCACAGTCCTTTCACTTCACCATTTAGTGAAATGAGTCTTAAATCAGGAAAATAAGGCTCTGTCAAATACAAAAAAAAAATAGGAATACATTATCCAGGAGCATACTTCCTGGAGAACTGTGGAAGGCCATCATTGAAAATCATTGTTGTTGTGTACAACTGTGTAAATATATGTTTGGCATATGTGCACAAACAGAATACCGTTATTAAACAAACACATGCCCAGATTTAGACACATTTGAACTTATTGCTTTGAAATGCAATAAATTATGGAAGGAACTGTGGCCAGGAATCCCTGTGGTGTTTGGCAAGAGATAAAGAAGCCTTGCCTGGATATCCCAATTCCATTCACTAAGATCATTCCATTATAATAAGGATGATAGCTCACTGCCTAGGTCATCCTATATACATATACGGACGCTTATTTCGCCAATGGGCTATTTTTTTTGAAGATAAGCTGATCTGTCTGCCTTAAAGGGTGGTGCCCACTCAGTGTGTAGTCTATTTAGTTTTAGTTTGACTGAACCAACCCCTAAGGGCAGGCCAAACCAAAACTCAAGTCTGCTCTGCATGGGATAGCCTTTCAGTTTTCATCAGTGAAGTACTAGGAGCAATGGGCCCATATACAGTGGATATAAAAAGTCTACACGCCCCTGAAAGACCACCTAAAAGATTTCAGTTTGGTTTTCAATTGAGTTGTACAGTTTATAGGTCACACTAAAGGTGGAAAAGTTCTGAAATGATTTATATTTGTCTCATTTTATTACAGCACAGAAACCTGACATTTTAACAGGGGTGTGTAGACTTTTTATATCCACTGTATGGATTACCCTATAATCCTTAGGCAGGCCTAAGCTTTATTTACCCAATCAAACCAAAGTTAGTTGCAATATACAACATTTAATTTCCAAAGTTACCTAACAAACTGCAACAGACTGTTCACTTATATGTTCTAAACGTAACATACCATTTAATGTAACAGGCTAGAATACATTGGCTACCAAGGTTAGTGTCATTTTAGTGAATTCAACAAGCAGGATGGCTTTGTTTCCATAAAATGCACGTACAAAATATATCCTCAATGCAAACCAAATTAGAAAACAAAAGTATTAAGAGTGTCGATATTGTAGTTTGATCTGGTGAAAAATAGCTAAATTCATGGGAGTAGGAACTGGGGGGAAACAAGAGACGCCCCCCGCCCCCCACACACACAAATTTTTCAGTGTGTATGTTTATGTATAGAGAAGTATGTTTATTGTCAGGCTTGCTATGGAAATTGGCCCTAGTCTTTTAGTCAATCCAGATCTATTTTGCTAAACCTTTTCCAAAGTGGAAATCTACCATTTATGCAACTGTAAAGATTTCCTAGAAAAAAAATCACATCTAAACCATAAAAAGGGAAAACAAGGAATAATTAATTTCTGGTTACCTGTTTTGTCGGTCAGTAAATATACCAATCGTCCTAACTCCTCTGGAATTGTGCTGGTTCGCACCACTGTTCTTGGAATGTTCTCATCTCTCATGATCATCCACCCATAAGCAGCTTTACCCATGTCCAGGTTTACTCGTAAACTGAGAATAATGTAATGGTTATTTCACTGGGATGAAAGAGAACTTACATTTTTTAAATCAATTATAACAGATCCTCTATAGCTACATGTCACTGATATCTGAGCATACACAAACATTTAATGCTAGACTTTTGTGTTGTGAAACATTTGCACTCAATCAATGTTTATTAGAAATGTATGATAATTTGGTACATATTTTTTTAAAAGAACAACAAGCAGCACAATGCTTGGAAAAAGAATGAAAAATTAACACTGTACAAAGCTATACTATTCATAATTACAATGATCACAGTTACATGTTGACTGTTGTCAAAGTAGGCAGTAGGCAATTATTGTAAATGAAATATTTAACAAACCCACTGAGTAGTGACTAACTAGTAAAACAATCACCAGTAACTAGCAATTGCACTGAAAGCTAAAATTGATCTAATCAAATAGCATTTGAAACACAATATAAATAACAGTGGGCTGAAACCCACACAAGGAAAAATTTAAACTAAAGGGAATAACACCATACTAGTTTCCATATTTAAAGGGACATGGTACATGTAAAGCATCTGAAATAGAGTGTTTGGTAATGTGTCTGTTTTAATTTTTTTAATTCAGCTGTTTAGCTGCTTTGGGGTCTTGCTCTGATCAGCCAAGGGGCAGTAATATACCTGTATGAGTATTTGTGCACCAATGAGAGCTACAGACTTGATTATGTCCTGTAAATAAGTCTATAGCTCTCATTGGCGGTTCAATTAAAATATGACAGATTTTACTGATTACTTTTATTCATGAAACAGCAATTTTTGTAATATTTAAAGAATGCAAGAAAAAATAAAACAGTTGTGTACCATGTCCCTTTAATGAAGTGGTCTTAGAAAATGTAACTTTAAGGATGTTTTTCCATGTATAGTAATGTCATTTAGCATTTAATCTTGAATGTTTTGATGTTTTATGACAATAGATTTTATATAATCTGGTAAGTGTACTAGGCAGTTCAAAGTACCATTTTAATATTAGCTTTCAGTAAATGTTGGCTGGGTAGTATATTTCAAATAATATCTGATATTGACATCCTGCGTTGACTACATTATCTCCTGTAACTCTCTCCAACTCCCTCCTACTTATCCTTCATTTTGAATAAGGTTTCTACACTCATCCTTCTCACTAGATGTCTTCATCTTCATGTTTATCTTTCAGAGACATGCCATACATTTTGAAGTAAAATTCAAAATGCTGACCGAAACTTACAAAGCCATAGGCAACAAGGCAATTATCTACCTATACCTATTGCTCTATTCACAACTGTGATGACAAAGAACCAGCTGGACAGGTCAATCAATGGATCCCACAGGATAGATCCTCTCCTCTGCAGTATTCTATGTGTCTGTGCAAAGGGTTCCCCTGAAAGGAGGCTTTTTTCTGGATATGTGGAGAGCAGGAATGCAGTTCTGGAAGGTGGATGCAGGATTAATTGGTAGCCGGACTTTAGCAGAATTATTAAAAAGCGCTTTCCTACCCCTCAGAAATACAGCTAACATGCTTATATATTCAAAAGAGATAATGCTCTTTACTTAACAAAAACCAAGGTCTTATATAGATGGAAGAACAAAAAGTTACAGTTAAATAAATTAGTCTGAATGCAGAATAACAAAAGGTAACATAAGGTTGAAGCCAACTAACGTAATCATTTGGCAGGAGACCTTCAATGCTAAATTACCCTATTAAGTTAGTTAGACCTGCCCTTGTAACAACAACTGGATCCCAGTATATTAATTACAAATCTACAAATAAAAAAAAATACCTTTATCAGGCATGTTTAATATGGATATAACCAGTATAACAAGCGGTCAGCCACACAAAACACACAGACATAAGGAGTATTCAATGGGATGAGGGACTTCAATCCTGTACAGTCCAAACAGCCCTGGACTGGAAACAACAAAGCTAGTTCATGGGGTATCATGTCAATCTTATGCCGATTCCCTTGGGGAATACCGGACTACACTGTTTTAAGGAAGAAAGAGAAGCAGGTACCACAGTACTTTATTACAGGCTTTTCCCCAGTCAGGGAAGTCGTTACAAGAACCTACAATTCTCAAGTTTCACCAACATATCCTCCCTCCTACTCTGGGATTTATATGCAAATTCTGACAGTTTCCCCCAGTTTTCTTATCTTCAGACACTCTCTGGAATCTCAATTGCCTATAAATATGTACTAGAGAGTTCCATAATAACTACCTCAAACACTTTTAACAGGACCACCAAATCTTGCATTCCTGGGATATACTTCTCTTTAAACTGTGATAGAGGCTGCCAGATATTACTTTGCCAGCTGTTTCAAGCCAGAGATCTATAATCAGCCAGAAACACTTTATATGTGCTTACCTGGGTAATTACAAATGTGTTCATAAAACAGTTATCCAACCAGAAGCTGATTCTAGATCTCTGTTAGCTGTGACCTGAAATTCTTTACACACTAAAACATGGAAGTTTGTTCCAAGCCTATTGAGCCTCAGAGAACATTAGATACTGTAGCTAAATTATTTTAAAAGTGTTTTTACTCTGTGGTATATTAAATAAGCTTACAAAACAGCAATTCTGTTCATTTGACAGAATGATAATTTACTATATAATTTATTTATATTTAATTCTATTGAAATAACCGATAACTTGTACAAATAACTCACAGATTTTATGGTCTATATCCCAGATAAATTCTTTAAAACAAATGTAATAACTACTGTAA
Organism: Discoglossus pictus; assembly: GCA_027410445.1. Lineage (NCBI taxonomy): Eukaryota > Metazoa > Chordata > Amphibia > Anura > Alytidae > Discoglossus > Discoglossus pictus. Next base: position 155,156,592 of record CM050166.1, on the reverse strand, counting down.
TTGTAATATTGCTCAATGGAGGAGAACCTATTATTAGTTTAATTATGTAATATCTAAAATTAGCACTTTGTTATTTTGTATTTCCTATATAATACAGCATGCCCTTATAAACACATTCTATCAAAAGGATTAGATATCCTGATTAGCCCAGTAAGATGAACATTGCACAAAAATACAACAGTATTGCTTTCTGCAGAGTGATCCTTCAAGAATCAGCAGATTTGTTGGCACTTTCTCCTTCAGCTTCCTGATAAGATCAATTTCCTTCACGATGTGAGCCAAGTATATATTTCAAAAAATGCAACATTCAGTGAAATTAGACATCTCTGTTTTTTATGGTTAAAACACATACCTTATTGGGATAATGTAGGAAAAAAGCAGGAGGAACCGAAACAGGTAGCGATACCAAGGACCAACAAATCCTTGCAAGGTTACCATTACTACAGAAAGTACAACGAGAGCCAAAAATAGTGCTTTGGTCAGTTGATTAAGCTCAAGGTCCAAGAGGCCCACCTGAAAATTAGGACAAATGATTGTGTTACTCCGATAGAAAACAAATTCACAAGACAACTGAAGGCTACTATGTTTCCATTCATATTGTAGCTGAATTTAATGCAAATTTTACAGAAAGCAGACAAGAAAAACTTTACGTTATGATGCTAAATATCTGCTTTGCTCAACAAATGGTTGTTTTTTTACTATTGACTTCTATCCACATAAACATTTTATATTACTGCACCACGTTTAGAATGTGTTCATTACCATTTCATGCTAACCTCATTATAATTTCCCAATATAGTGCATGACAGCTGCAAATACTGCTTCTTATTCCCTCTGCTGTTGTTGCACCAAATATTCAGAAAGCTCTCCCCTCCTTTGATGGTCCTACATACTATTTTATCGCGTATTCTCTTTCTCACTACTCCATTATTGTTTTCCTTCTCTGGAACTTTGTCTTTACCGATAGGCCCAAGCTCAGGTCGGGCCTGTTCTCTGTACACACATCCTGCACTGGCATATTAATAAGTATCCTTCATGTTTAGTTAAGCTTCTTTATGCTACCAGTATCTAAATCTATCTTGCCTTTCCTAACTTACCCTTTTCTCTACTAAACTATCAAACATACATGCCTTCACACTGTCTATTGACCACTTATGGCTCACTCTATTCAACACAACCCCCACTTTCAACATCTACTTTACTGTCAATCACTCCATAGTCATAAATTCGTTCCAACTATATATATTTTAATTGTATAATATATTATTATATGCAGCATGTGTCATATATTGTCACTTTCATTTAAGCGGTAGTTACAGAATTTTCTTGCCGGTAACAACATATAAATCACGCTTTCATTTTACACCGCGAATGTAGCGCTTTCCTAAATGCCCTTCATATCGCCTGACTGCCCTGAACCCCAGAATTAAATTGTGGAATCTTGGGTTCCAGCCAAATGGTTTCTCCAAATCCAGTTGCTCTGTTGATTCTGACACACAAACATAAAATGGAGTTCTTATTCATTTATCACTTTTTGGTCAAAACTCAAATATTGCTGCTCTCTATCTGTGTTTATATAAATTGGTTTATGTGGGTCAGGATTTTAAAATCTAGCTCTATCAGTACACTCATTTAAGAGCACATCACATCAAGATACTCCACCAACCACCACGTTTATACCATATTTGATCTAAACCTTACTATTTTCACTCTGCCTTAACCTCTAGAAATATTGATTTCCTCATCTAAATTCATTCAGTTACCAAAAAACTGGAAAACCCACGTTTTACTTAAAGGTATATATAATTTTCCTAGGTTTCAAATGCTTGGTAAGAAACAGGCAGATATTAGAAGAAAAATATGTGTTATATAGAAAAGTTCAGTGTACTTACAAAGTTATAGGCAGCAAAGTAAAATCCAACTTTGCACACCCACAGGGAGCTTACAAAACCAAGTACACTAAGGAAAGCAACCAGGTACAGAGTTTGACCTTTCAAAGGAAGTACTGGCGGCAGGAAGAAATCACATGGTTGGGTGGGGTATAAGCTCACAGCTGAATCAGAGCACAAAGATAGAGAGAGATAGAGATTAAATATCCCAGGCTACTTTGCAAAACAGGAACCCCAGAGTTTAAAACAAATGTATCAGCTAACCTCTGCTTTCTCATGATTGGCACAACGAATTATGAATTTTATGCAAGGATTTTCAGGGATGTCAACTAACAAAAGCTGCAGCTTGCAAACTGAAGGTATTGTGAAAATATCAGGGTGAATTTTTAAAGTATTTATTTTAATATTATTTCATGCAAATAGTTTTTTGCATACACTACTGATTATCCTTTATCAGATGCATTCATAATCCAGGAAATTTTGCGGTAGATATGCCCTTAAACCCAACCCAAACCAATCACAAACTGCTCCAATAATAATGGTTACTATTTTCATCAATTAGTAAAGCCTTTATGGTTTTCAACTTCTCTCTTTACTTGTTGCCTTAACCCTCCCTAAATTATACTACTATAACTTCAAAACAAGCTCTTCTTTGGACATACAATGACAAAACTGTGTTGAAATAAGCAGTATACCCTTTGCTAGCCTTTGCTACAGAAATGTAGGCAATACATTAATTTAAAAAGTCAATCTGTTTGATACACAGCCTATTCTTTACTTTTTTAAAGTATGTTGCTATCTCCAATATTTAATACTGAAACTGCAGTTGTGGTCTAGGAAATGACAAAAAGTAAACACCACAATGTCAAAAGTCTTGTTACTGGTAAGAACTTTGTATTGTGTCTTATATATTACAAAGCTCTTGCAATTTAATTGTTACTCCTTCAAATGAAATGAAACATAGACAAGGGATTGGTCACAAAACACCATGTGAAAGTTGAAGCTATAGAACAGATTATGTTAGCTAGAGCAACTTTTTTACTCACAGATTATAATCACTGGATTTATGTATTATGAATAAAACAGATAGAGTCAACAACACTGCTAGAGCCAACTACAACTGCATGTATATATTCTATATTTCTAAATACTATGACCGTCATTCAATTGCGATTTTGCCAATTGAATATGGCTGTAAATAAGCACATAACATATATTTTTTTTAAAGAAGTTTTTAGTTAGTAAACATCTATCCAAAAGAAAGGTTTTCACTAACTAAAAACTTCTTTCAAAAATATATGTTATGTGCTTATTTAGGGCCCTATTCAATTGGCCAAATCGCAATTGAATGAGGCCCTATGAAAACAATTTTATTCTGCTAGTCATAATTTATCATTGGTGCCTTTCGTATAGATATCTATAGTATGTCTTTCAAATCTGGGGAATTAATGGTCTTCAGTAGACATCAGGATAAAAAAGTAGAACACATGGTCCCATTAGGATCTGCATTAATGTTTTACTAAACTTATTTTATGGAACAAAGGATTCCAAGAGAAATTTACCACAATCCTTGCTCTATGGGAAGCTTAGTGGTATCCTTAAAATATTCATAAAAATAGATTATGAGGTCCCGTGGTACCTTTTGAGGACTCAATTCAGAACCTGAAGAGTAATCTGAATTTTGTGGCATACTACAGGATTTATGTCAGTGTTCTGTTTATTTTTGACCAGAGCAAGAAGATAATACATTATATTAGTAGTGGTCTATCTACCTGTATATTTTAATATTAGGAGGACATTTTTATGGGCTTTCGTCCCATGTGTGATTCCAAATAAAGCACATTATAAATTATGGAAGAGATGTATTATCAGATTAAATGAATGCAACTCGATAATATCAAAAAAATATTTTCTCTTTAAATATTTATTAAATATTACAATGTAGAGTTGATCAAATATAGTTAAGACCATTAGGTCATTAGGACCATTAGGCACAGACTTCTGAAACACTAGGTATAAGAAGATACTGTAGGCAATGTGACACGCGTTTTCATTGTGCCACGTTCTCAGCCCCAATAGTAGTAGTAATAATAGTATCTCAGTATACCTAGTGTTATTTCAGAAGTCTATGCCAATATGAGGAATATGGAGATTTGAAGGAGAACCATTTCTTATACACTGGGGAGTAAATAGAGGATAGCAATGGTTACAATGTTGAATAGTTGGTCTAATTGAGTCATTTTTAAAGATTCCTATACTACTCCTGCAATTTTGCACATGTAATTTATGCCCTATAGATCCCTTTGATTAGGAGAATCCTTAATACTAGTAGCCCCTTATTAGCACCTTAGCACTTTTCACACTGCTCTCTTTATTATTAATTATAGCACCTTATAGGATTTTAGATCAGGGGTGTTCAAACTCGGTCCTGGAGGGCTGCACCCAGGCCTGGATTTGAATATATCCTTTCTGTGCACAGGTGAGTCAATCAGGATGACTTAAGAAGTGATTGACTCACTTGTGCATGCAGGCTTATCATCAAATCCAGGCATGTGTGTCGCCCTCCAGGATCGAACTTGGACACCCCTGATTTAGATAGTGCTACTTACTTTACATATAATTCATAGTTTGCACTTGTATTGCTTGCACCAAGGAAGTGTCTTATTCTTTGGGTTAAGCAACGAGTACAGTTATCTATTAAAGTTACCATATTAATTTCACCACATTTCTAATCGTAGCATCTGGATTTGAGTTTTTTATAATAGAATTTTAATATTATTCATAATAAAAGTTATCTTTTAATGAATTTCACTCTCCTTTAGGAGATCAGGCAAATTTAAATATGTTCCAGTTACAGTGGTGCGCGCTAGCTCTTTAACCTTGAAAGAAATATCAACAACCTCATATACACAGATAATACTACTGATGGCTGAAAGTGAGTGCACAAAAGCTGGTTTGCTACTCAACGTTAAAAAGATGAAGATCATTATAAAGAGCAATATCAGTTCCTGGCAAATAGATGGAGAAGTGGAGGCAGTGACAGATTTTATTTCCCTGTACTCCAAGATCTCTTCTGATGGTGACTGCAGCCATGAAATTAAAAGACATTTGTTTCTGGGGAGGAAAGTTATGGCAAGTCTGGATAAGCTATTAAAAAAGTTAAAATGTATAAGTATCAACAAAGGTCTGCATAGTTAAATCTATGGTATTCCCAGTAATAACATACATGTGAGAACTGGACCATAAAGTAGGCTGAGCGTCTTAAAACTTGGACTGCAGGAAGGTCCAATCAATCCATTAAACAGGAAATAAAGTAATTTTGTTAATGAGGCTAATGCTTAAATATTTCGGCCATATCATAAGAAGACAGGATTGCCTAGAGAAAACGAAGGCTGGGAAAGACATACAAAGAAGGGGACGACAGAGGTGGAGATAGATAGATAAGGTCATTAGAACAATTAAAATGAACTTGATGGAGCTCTGAGGGGCAGATGCGCCCGGCATGCTGTGGTCTACAGGATCAAGGAGAGTCGGACATGACTGAATGACAACAAAATATAGTCAAAAATATACTTCAAGACTACTTTTTTTTTATTGAATGTAGATTTACTTACACTGCCCATTCATTGTTAAAGTGAATATTATTCCTTACAGTTAAGCCAGGTAAACACTATCATAGCAACAAGAATTCCTTTCATTATATAATTTTGTGTACAAGAATTCTGACTTCTCAAAAACATAGCCATATACACTACAAATAATATGATTCAAAGAGTATAATGATCCACCCAATCTGCAACCATTCAATGTTTCTACAGAATCAATATGGCTACTAGAATCCTGAAACCCTACATTGGACAGAGAACAATTACTATATACTGTGGGGTCACAGGGAGAATATGTAAATTCAGAGGTTGATTTAAGATACATGGCTGAGTAAAGTGTGGGAAAATGATGTCAACAAGAGCTTCCCAGTTATTGAGTCCTATTTATGTATATAAAGTTGTCCTGCAAGACTAGCAAAACATAAGATTCCAGCAGATAAAGGAACACTCTTAGAAAGAACTATATTGAAATAGTTCTCAAAAATTCCAACACTCTTGCTTGTGTATGGGCTGCGCCGTCCCTTCCCTTGAGAACGGAGCAGTTCAGGACCACAGTGGCTGATTTATCAGCTGCATTTAAAAAGCAGCACAACGAGGACAAATATCTGGCAATTTCCGCTGCTTCAACTACTACATAGTTTATGCTTGAATTATTGAGAAAAATAGGTTTTTGGATTAAAATGAAGAAAAATTAAGCCAGGGAAGTAGAGCATGTTTCAAAGCCCAGATCTTTTTGCGTTGACAAAGGCGGTCTAAGTTTCAGGCCTCGCTGAGGATCAGATGAAGTCATTATTCATTCAGTCAGGGAAAAAAAGACTCAATTACCTCAACCTAAAGATGCTATCAATGAATGCAAAGTGCATATTTTACTCTATTCATCCAAATCCCATTAAAAAGTGAAAGGAATGATTTAATCTGGCTTTCTAGAGTTGGTCTTTTTTTTGTATTAAAATAAAGAATCACTGTCTCGCAATATGCATAACTACTACCTCACACTTTTTTTTCTGCATCATAGTAGTGAAAGACTGTAAAAGCGGAGACAAAAACAGTCAGAAATGAATACAAAGTTTCTTTTGAGGGGAAAAAGGGCACTTAAAGAATAGAAACATTAAGTGTAGTCCACTGCACATTCATATGTAGATACTTCAAAGCTTTAATAACTTTCTAATGGGTGCAGACAGGTGACTGTGCTTGACTAACAACTATAACCATTTGGAAATCAACTATGAATGTGGCGTGAATAGGTTACAAACAATACAAGGAAAGAAAGAAATCTTTTGGCCATACACAGAGGTGGATTTTAAGAGTACAACACAAGATTTGTTGACTAGCCTTTCACTGTGGATGTTTTATTTAACGTATGTATTACCTGTATCAACATTCCCACACTGAGCATTTATGATATATGGCTACTACATACTATAGGGCTACTACATACAATGTCATTGCAGAAAAACAAACAACAAAATAATTTAAATCAGTGCTTGTTTGGATCATGCACATGCAAAATCTTTATTGGAAAGAAGTAAGCCCAAAATAATATGAGAGAACCGAAAACAGATAGTATCACTTGACATATATTCTGAGTTTTCTGCCTGAAGTAACTATGCACAATAAGAAGGTATGGTTATTCTTGTGACATTCCCGCTAATCTTCTGATTCGTGAAAGAGTTTTTCTTTTGGTGTGTCATAATATTTGAATAGTTTCTTATGGCTGTGAAAGCTAAATTAAATACTCTGCTGGAAACAATAATCTCCAAGGGAAAATTTTACATAATGTCTAATATAACCACAATAGTTTGGTAAACGGGATGTTCAAAGATAATGAAGACAATAATTGCTTGTATAATCTAAAATGCCACTAATGGCAACAATCACAAATTCATTTAGCTTTTCTTAATTTACGGAGCAAGTTTTAAGTAGCTAATGGTCCTAAGACAAGTAATGGCTTATTCAATAATAAAGGGTAAGTACAGTATCCTGATTAACCTCTTTCATGCTGGTTCAGAATATTCTTTGCATGTTCTTGTAACAAGGAATATATTAAACAAACTACATATTTCTGCGACTGAGACAAAGATAAAGTGGGTCTGTAATGCTTTCTTTCGGAATTACAAAGTTTAAGAGCCCAGGCCTGAGCTTAGCGCTACTGTGAGATCATTTGCACAACAAAAAACAAGAGTTGCAAAGTCTTCAAGACTTCAAATGGACTAATTTAGCACAAGGTAAAACACAGTGTATGGTTCTCATAAGAAACAGACCCCCCAGTGTTTCATCTCATAATACCATTTTCCCATGGAGTTCTCCTAACTTCCATTTGACACTTCTTTCATGTAATGTACAATAGCTTAACTAATACATGCAGTGCAAGCTTACAACCAGGGCTGGGACATGAAAACTGACAAGGTTTCAGGGGAATGTGCAAACACTTTCTGAGTGAATTAACACTGTAATCCATGGCAGACACATTTATTTTAACCTTTTTTTTTTTTTACTTTGGGATGTACATTATTATTCCACTGTAGGGTATGGAAGAACTAAAATAGTTATTAGATTCTTTGCCAGTTTTTTTACATTCAAAACAATTTATTGGTATCATATGGTCATATTAAGATTCTACGCGGGTCACATTTTCTCTTCCTACTGTGTTGTGATTCTTAATGACAGATAATATAATCTTTTGACCACACACAATGTGGATGTATAACAAAAACCATCACTTTAAATGTACTTAAACTGCAGTGAGAGCTTTACAAAACTGTGCAAAAAGATGTTGATTTCATTTTAAAACATTTTGAAATATAAATCTTAGCAGCAAATATTACAAAATGTAACAATAAAAATGAATCCTTATAGTACAGGACTATAAATGACAATATATATTGAGCTTTAAGAGCCTTTGCTTATCTGTCCAAAGACAGCAAACATTTTACTTGCTGAGTAAACACAAAAATGTGTGTTTGCTTCAGACCAATCAATCTAAAATATTGAGGTCTGTGTGCACAGTGATCAGTTATAACATATAATTTAGATTTTATCGCACGCTCTCATACCATTCAATGAGGTTTGCTCAGCTTAACTCATCCACACATTATTACTAAGTAGTGGTATGCCCCCCTTCACCTTATTTTAATCCCAAAGAATTGCATTCAGATGCAAAAGACCATTCCCCTAATGACTTTAAATAGATTAAAAGAAATACCGTACAATTAATTAATTCTTATGAAATCATCATAAATATCCAAAACCGGACACATTTAGGTTTTATGATACTCTAATGCTATTCAGAAGTGTGTGCTCCTCATTATATATATATATATATATATATATATATATATATATATATATATATATATATATATATATATATATACACATACATACATATACCCCCACACAAATATATATATATATATGTGTGTGTGACTACAAATATTTCTGTACATCCGCACACACAGTTTTATGGCACTGTAGCATAGCCTGTTGCCCAAGAAAAAGTAAATGCTCTAGGCCTGGATCTTGTTGTCCTAGGAATGGACATACCCTGATCTCACCAGACATTCTCACAGTGGCAAATGACATAAATGTTCTACTCCACAACTTCATCCTACTTTTTCCAGTCCAGTCTTTGGACATATATTATAAGAAATGTATCCGATTAAACACTGGTGTAGCAATATACATCCAAATACGTTTTTATTAGTGATTTTGTGGTGAACTCTAAAATTGATTTTGAAGCACAATGGAACATTTGGTGCTTTTAACAAGACATTATATTTCTATACATACAATTATATGTTTTCTAAAAAGAAAAAAATACAAATGACTTTTGAATATTTTTAAGTTAATGAATTGTGTCAGATATTACTTCCATTTTATAAATTCAGATAATTAAGACCGTGCTGCACTTCAAGCAGTAGAGGGCGCTGCTGACTGGCATTAATAAAAAAGCCCTAGCTCACAATGGTTTTAGTCGTCTCTAAAACTTCTCGTATAATCTAGAAATTAGATTTCCCATGTAAAAGACACAGAACTCACGCAAAAAGTGCGAGTTGAAAATGTAATTGTTCTATGAAAGTGTGAACAAAATAACGCAAAATATTGTTTAGACACGGATATGTCAAGCACTGGAGTATGAGATGATTAATACTTTAATGTTTCACAGCCTCCTCCACACTACAGAGTCAAACACATAACTGGCTTCCCTATTGAAGAACTAAAATATAACCAATTAAAAATAACAAAAAAAGTATCTCATGAACTACAATATACATACAGGTATAAAATAGCCTAGCTTCAATGAAGACATTCAAAAATAGTAACAAAATACAAATAAATTGAACAAATCATTCATACTGTTTAAGAGCAAATGACTAGGAGCATGAACACAATGTCTCCGGGTATCATAAAGCTTAATAGTTTCAGGAACTAAAATGCCTACACCTATTGCCTTTCTAATGGTATGTTGTTCTCCATAGGAAGCTATCAATTCTAAATGGTTTTCACAAGACCACCCACCAATTTAGAATAATTACTTCAATAACCTGGGCTTTCAGTGACATTGGAAACCTGAACAATCATTCATATAAAGAAATCCTAGGGTCAAATGCTTAGGTTTCAGTTTCATTTAATTAAGCAAGGGGAGTTCATTTTTTGAAATATTATATCTAAACAGTTATTTTATGGGTCTCTTTCTATAAGATAAATATAACAATCAAGTTATTTGTCACATTTACCAGATAAAACAGTTTTTGTTATTTTTTTAGGAACAAATATTGTAGTTTATTGGCCTTTTTGTAAGTATATTTTGCCCCTGCCTGCATTATGTAGCAACTTAAACAGCCAAATAATGTTGCTCCTTCAGACACACTTGGTCCTATACTATTATTTTAAGTTCCAGTTTATAATCAAAATGATTCAGTACGGACACCTCTATTTAAATTCTTTATTTTAGCATAACAACATAGGTGTAAAAAATGTTGTTGGATAATAACATTTAGAGTGAAAGAAGAGATGTTTCATGGATAATAAAACAATTTATTTTTTTGGTGATAGGACTGACGAACATTACCAAATGTAAAAATATATAATAAGATCAACAACAACAAAAAAAGATATAAATCATAGATGCAATATACAGGAATTACTAGGTGACATGTTGGATTTATGTTGTTATAATATTTTATACATACAATATTACAATATGTCAAGTGATGTTTATTTTTAACTACTAAATTATATATCAATGTTACCTACTAGAAAAGTATGTAAATAAATCATCAGAAAACATACCATCCAAATATTTTTAATTGCTTTAATTCTCTCAGATTCCACTAATACACCATGATTACTTTTTATGTTCCAAAAACATATATATTTATAGATGCTGCTGTCCAATGTTAGACCTAAAGGCCGATCCAGGGCACAGTCTCAGGATATTTTGTATGGTTGAACATGGGTCAAGCAGTGGCTCAATCATCTGATTTACTTACATGTGCAGAGATAGGGATTTACTGAAACTCTGACATGAACTCATAACTAGGACTAAAATAGGCAATGTTCTAGATGAATTGTGTTACTGGATTTTAAATAATAGTTTCTCGCGTGTTCGCTTCATGCAAGTATCCACCTCACTTCTTCAAAATTTCAATGGAACTCCTGGGTATTCATTTTCAGATATCTACTGAGGTTTTGAAACTGTATAATTACCTTTTACCACCATCTAACATAAAGAGTTTGATTAATAGCGCAGTAACATAAAAATTAAATCATATGTAAAAAAATTGTATTATTGTGGAATTGCTGGAAATGCAGCATAAGAATCCAATTATTCTCTCCTTTCTGGATTTCGAAACAAAGGTATTTGTATTATCACTAATTGTTATTTAAGCATGTCATATATATATGATACAGCATGCATAAGCTTAAAAAAGCCATGTTTGAAAAAGATTGAAGCACGAGACATTTATGGGCACATTTGCATGTCCCGGCTCAGTTTCCCAGAATGCAGTGCAATAACTGTTTTTCTTGGAATTCTGAGTTGGAAGCTGATTTTTTAACTTGTTTTAGGTATTCAAATGTGAACACAGATGTAATATTTATTTACTATATGCCAAAAGGGAAGCCATGTTTCATATGGTTATGGATTGCAAGAGCGTAGCCTTTGTTTGCACAGGTTTGTTTGTTTACATGTCCTTGCCAGGGTTCCCAGAATGCAGTGTGGTAACTTTATTTCTCAGAATTCTGAGCAAGAAACAAGTTTTTTAACATGTTTTAGACATTCAAACGTGAACACAAATGTACTATTTATTTACTGTACTATTGTACGGTGGAGGGCTTCTATTGCGCTTTTGCCCACCATATATTAAATGATTATTGTGGTGAACTACCTCCTCAAAATATCCACTACACAAGCTAAGGATCTGGCCCCACGCTGATGATAGGCAGTAACCTTGAAACGGCTGTACTTGGGTGAGATTCCTGGCATGTGTATAATATAATCCTATCTTTGCTCAAATCGGTTTGATACAGCGGGCATATGTTTAAGGGAAGCCATGTTTCAGACGGTTATATATTGCAAGAGAGTTGCCTTTGTGGGCACATTTACATGTCCCTGCCAAGGTTCCCAGAATATATATCACCTATAATAGTTGTCAAACTACAAATTGTCATCACGCGAGCTCGCAAGAACTTGGTCCGCAAGAGTTTGGTGGAGGCTCCAACATCGGCTGCAATGAGCCGGAGGTGGAGGCTCTACGGCGCCTCACAAGCCGTTACAAACACACAAGCACCAAAATATGAACCGCGGCTCTTAAAACGCAAAATTTACGGACTTACTCAAAATAAAAAAAAACATTATGAACTCGCAAAATTACGACCTTTGCGGCCAAACCACGCACACCTGAAAACATTAAAAACACAATAAATACACACAAAAAAGATATAAAAAGTTTACCCACAGTGATGGGGGGCACTCAGGACCTCTGCAATTGAAGTTACACCTCAATTTCAGTCCAAATTCCCAAGTTTAGACACACGAAAATCCCCTAAGCGAGAGAAAAAATGGCTGCCGAAAAAAACGAAAACGAGGCTACACGACCCTAAAGCCGCAAAACAACAAAAAGCACAGACAGATTTTCAAAAAAGCCGTACGAGGTAAAGATACACTTTTAGCAAGGATCATCCACACACGCGCACCACATACAGATTCGACGCCATTTCACAACACTAACTTACACAATGCGGAAGTACACAGCTACCCTAACGGCTTTCCCTCGGGCACGCAGCATATTTACACTACACACTGCACACATTGCTGACATTTACACCTCAGCTCCACAACACTGCAAACCTACATTGTATGCTGCAGGAACATCGAAACAGATTGTCAGCTCTTCAGCACAATGCTTCTTGCATATATTACTTAGAAATAGGTATTTATTCATTATTTCATTGGCATACAAAAATACATATACAAAAAAAAAAGTATTGCAATAAACACAAAAGACATTCAACGCACGCCTCACAACCAATGCCAACGCTGCTCATACCACACAAAATGCACCAGACGACAGCCTTGCAATAAGCGCAAAAAGCAGATCAGCACCGACCCTACAATGACAGCAAAAGACCCTGTAATAACAAAAAAAAAAATGTTTTTAACAGCCTTGCAATGAGCTCCGAACGTCCTCACGGTAAAAAACATTATGTCTCGAACAGCATTCCCTGGCTTACAATTAAATGCCCGTCATTTTTTTGACAGGCAATTCGCTTATATATATATCACATTTAATAGTTTTCAAACTGCGAGACGTCGTCACGCTTTGCAAGGTTGCGTACGACTTAGGCGATGACTGCTTGCGAGCCTCGCGAAGCGAGCCGTTATCCCGTAGCACTTAGCCGATGAGCTCCAAAGGCGATCATCACTACTAACCTTGCGAAGCGAGGAGAGCCGTTAAACCGTAGCACTTAGCCGAAGCGAGGCGAGCCATTAAAATACGAGAAGCTGGACTTCAAAAGAAAAAGATATGAGACGCAAAAATTTACGTGATTATCGGCCGAACAAAAAAAGAAAAACACACTAAATACACCCCCAAAAATTACAAAAACATCACACACAGCATGGGGCAACAGGTGGAACGCAAATTTAACTCCATTCAGACGATTTTCAACACTCGAAAAATCACCTAAGCGAGGAAAAAAATGGTCGCCGAAAAAAATGAAAGCGAGGCTACAAGACCCCGGACCGCGCAAAACACGTAGCACGTTACACATCACACTATGACCTACATGATACACTATTACAAAAGACAGAAAATGCTCACGATATACGTGCCGCTTTACACAATAAACCAACGGCTTTACCTTGTGCAGCAGCCAATTTAGAATGCACACTTCAAACCTTCATTACACTTTATAAGCAGGGCACTAACACTCAAAATGTATATTCTATGCAGATGCAAAATACAAACAGATTGTTAGCTCTTCAGCCTATTGCTCGCTGCATATATCAATTATAAATAATTAAAGTATATTAATTCATGTAAGAAATCATTCATTATTACTTAACTACATATACATAGAAATATATATCTGTCTCAGAGGACCTAAGGCGCTCAGCGCAAGCCTCGCAATGAGCTTTGAAGGTCCTCACAGTACAAAATGGTTTCAATTATAACCCAAACAGCATTCCCATGGTTTCAAATTGTATTGCCCAGTCCTTTTTGACGGGCAAGTCGCTATTATAAGTATTCACCCCTTGACTTTTGACCTATTATGTTACATTACAGCCTTAATTTCAATGTTTTGTTGATCTGAATTGTATGTGATGGATCAGAACACAATAGTCTAAGTTGGTGAAGAGAAATAAGAAAAATATATACATAAAACTATTTTTTAGAAATAGATTACAGAAAATTAGCATGTGCGTATGTATTCACCCCCTTTGTTATGAAGCCCATAAAAAGCTCTGGTGCAACCAATTACCTTCAGAAGTCACATCATTAGTGAAATGATGTCCACCTGTGGGCAATCTAAGTGTCATATGATCTGTCATTACATATACACAACTTTTTTGAAAGGCCGCAGAGGCTGCAACACATAAGCAAGAGGCACCACTAACCAAACACTGCCATGAAGACCAAGGAACTCCAAACAAGTAAGGGACAATGTTGTTGAGAAGTACAAGTCAGGGTAAGGTTATAAAAAAATATAAAAATCTTTGATGATCCCCAGGAGCACCATCAAATCTATCATAACCAAGTGGAAAGAACATGGCCCAACAGCAAACCTGCCATGAGACGGCCGCCCACCCAAACTCACGGCCGGCTGCCCACCCAAACTCACGGCCCCTGCAAGGAGGGCATTAATCAGAGAGGCAGTACAGAGACCTAAGGTAACCCTGGAGGATCTGCACAGTTCCACAGCAGAGACTGGAGTTTCTGTACCTAGGACGAATATAAGCCGTACGCTCCATAGAGTTGGGCTTTATGGCAGAGTGGCCAGAAGAAAGCCATTACTTTCAGCAAAAAACAAAATGGCATGTTTTGAGTTTGTATGTCGGAGACTCCCAAAATGTATGGAGAAGGGTGCTCTGGTCCAATTAGACTAAAATTGAACTTTTCGTCCATCAAAGAAAATGCTATGTCTGGTGCAAACCCAACACATCACATCACCCAAAGAACACCATCCCCACAGTGAAACATGGTGGTGGCAGCATCATTCTGTGGGGATGTTTTTCAGGAGCCAGTACTGGGAAACTGGTCAAGGGTTGAGGGAAAGATGGATGGTGCTAAATACAGGGATATTCTTGAGCAAAACCTGTAGTACTCTGTGTGTTATTTGAGGCTAGGACGGAGGTTCACCTTCCAGCAGGATAATGACCCCAAACACACTGCTAAAGCAACACTTGAGTGTGTTAAGGGGAAACATGTAAATGTGTTGGAAATGGAATGGCTTAGTCAAAGCCCAGACCTCAGTCCAATAGAAAATCTGTGGTCAGACATAGAGATTGCTGTTCACAAGCGCAAACAATGAAGGAGCTGGAGCAGTTATGCAAGGAGGAATGGGCAAAAAATCCCAGTGGTAAGATGTGGCAAGCTCGTAGAGACTTATCCAAAGCGACTTGGAGCTGTGATTGCAGCAAAAGGTGGCTCTACAAAGTATTGACTTTACTTGGGTGAATAGTTATGCACATTGACTTTTTCTGCTAATTTGTCCTAGTTATTGTTTGCTTCACAATAAAAAATAAATAAAAAACATCTTTAAAGTTGTGGGCATGTTCTTTAAATTAAATTATGGAAATCCTTAAACAATCCAAGTTATTTCCAGGTTGTGAGGCAACAAAACATGAAAAATCTGCGCGATATATATAACTGCAGTGTAAAAATGTTAAATGTTTTAGTGCAGTGGAAAGTATACATTTTTATTTTCCATTACTAATTAATACTTTAATATGAATGTACGTTAATAATTAATTGTGAATGAACAAATGTATTAGGAAGTGTGAAGCATTAATGTATTCATAAAGTAACGGCAGTGTATGTATATATATATATATATATTTATATATATTTATTTTTTTTATAAGTAATTAATTACTAAAAGAAAAAATAATATACTTTACCTATTTGTAATTAATATATCCAGCAATCAATATCCTGAAGAGATAACAAGCTCTTGATTTTCCTGCAGCATACAATGTACAGTTGGACTGTTGCTGCTCTGATATGCAAATCGTGCAGTATAAATAGGCTGCGTGTGCAAGGCCAAACAGTTGGTTTAGTTGTGTAAAGCGCCATTTTAGATTTGTAATGTTATTAGTTGCAAGTTAGTGTTGTAAAATGGCGGCGATTGTCTATGTGTTACGCGGTTCAGGAGCAGTTTCCGTCCTTTCTAACAGTGTATTTTGTACCTTGTACGTTCCTGTGTAAGTGGAACGCAGTGTTTTGCGCGGTTTGGGAGTCGTGTACCCTCGTTTACATATTTTTTGGCCCGCCATTTTTTTTCTCGCTTAGCCGTTTTTTCGAGTGCCAAAACTCTTCAAATTCGGCTTAAATTGGTGTGGAAACTCACTCCCAGACATCCTGGCTGTCTTCCCGTGCTGCGTGTAAGTTTTTTTTTTGTGTTTTCCGATTTGCGCGGTTCGGCCGTTAACTTTGTATTTTTCTGACCTCGTATTTTTTGTTGTTGTAAGAACCGAGCCTTGCTTTCCTCAACTGCTTACAGCCTAAGGCAATTCCGCATTTCCTAACTGCTTGGAGGCCAAGTCCCGCGTTTTTAAATGCCTGAACTGCTCGACTCGCTTTGCTCATCACCTAAGTGCTCCGAGTTTCAATGCCCCGCTATGCGAGGCTCGCAGCCGATGAGCGTCTTGGAGCTCATCAGCTAAGTGTTCCGAGCTCGGAAGACTTCTGTGCTGCGAGGCTTGCAAGCATGACGACGATTCGTAGTTTGACAACTATTATATGTGATAAAAGAAAGTTTATCTTTTGTGAGAAAAGTAAATAGGCCACTTAAGGGAAGTCTGCTGCAAGTTGTGCCACAGGTTAAAAAAAAAAAATGAGATATACTCCAGTCTAAAGATGGTGGAAAACAGCTTTCAGTATCACGGTTCTCACAAAAAGATATATAAAATCATAAAAGAAATGGAAATATGATTTATGTAAATCTCTACTTAAAAGAAAATGAAATCTGGACTGTTGCAGCAGCCATTTAAATATTGGTCTGTAGGTGTACATAGAAGACTAGAACTAAGTACAAATGATCCAAAGCACATAAACAAAAAATCCTAACTTTAAAT